>PJEM01020808.1:0-12956 GCA_004023845.1 Helogale parvula
TAACACCTTTTGCAGTGACGAGGGTGATAGTCACTGTGTCAGATACTGTGATAGAATGTTGGTAAAAATGGTCATTTTTAATGATATTCCTGGATGTCCACTTGGGCTTCTCACAGAAGAAGTGAGTGCCAACACTAAGTGAGTTGCTTAGAGTGCCACGTGACACATCTCTGGTCAGTGAGATGGAGGAGACTCTGGTATGGAGGCCGATGGTCCTGAAGGGAAAGGAAATATCTTCCTCTCAAAATCAGGAGATACTTTCAGGTTTTACTTTACTCCTTCTTCATCATGAAACAGGGTTTGAGGGACGCCTGGGTGGCTCAGTTGGTTAAGCGGCTGACTTTGGCTCACGTCGTGATCTCCCAGTTCTCTGATCCTCCTCCACTCACACTCTGTGTCCCTCTCTCAAAAACAAACATTAAAAAAAAAGTTTATGAAACAGGGTTTGATGCCCAGTGGCAGGATCACCATATTGTGGTCATGAGAGAAAAAAGATGAGCACAATACCTGCATATGGAAAATGTCGCAGCAAAAATGAGGAAAAGGAGGCTACCTCGCATGATGCCTCAGTCATTTTATCAGACATGGGCTTTCTTCTTATTCCTTGTGTTCATAATAGAAAATATGTATTTTATTTTCTAGAAATATTACTCTTTTCTTGGGATAGCTGAACATAAATAAGAGCAACAAAATAAAACATTATTATATTTCCATTGTATTCATGTTAAATATGAGTAACCTGCTACCCAACTTGATGCGACAGGTTTTCACAGCAGATAAAAATCCTATTTACACACACACACACACACACACACACACACACACAAAATGGGTGTAAGTACAGTAAAAGCTATGAAAGACCATGGGAATTTTTGGCCTAAAAATCGGGTGGACTGTTTGAAGCAGAAGTGCTCACTGCGCCTGCCTGCTGACATGTGTCCCCACTATGGGGGACGGGGGGAGGCAGGTAACAGAGAGCCTAGAGCTCATGACTACCCTAATCACAGGCTAAGTGGTAATGAAGGAAGTGCCTGCCAGCTATGAGTCAGCATCCCTGGAAGATCATCCATGTACAGTGGACCCAACTTATATTGGGCTTAGACACCTGGTATACTAGCACTTTGTGAATCTACAGCACATGCCTTGCTGACCCTGCCTATTATAGCATCCAGGAGGATCCTTCAGTTCCCAAATCGACTCTGCCACATGACATTGTAAAGTGATGTCCAGAAAGCTAACAGCATCCAAAACTGCCTAAGAAAACTTAGTAATCTTTGTCCTACAGCAGCATCTGCTAGTAAGGGAGATGCAGGAAATCAATAAATTATGAAAAAAATGAGCAGTTCCCTGATCTCTGGAACTCACCATATTGGCCAAGTCCCCAACTCTGTTACATTTATTCTCAGAGAACACCATCAGGAGCTGCCTCGAACTTTGGACTGACGACAGGCTCTCTCCAATCGCCTCCCCGCATTTCAAAATATTTCTCTACATGTGCTTTGAATAGCTCTTATATTTCTCTCTAAAGAGTTGTCCATCATCATTTTTCATCTGCGTTCAATCCCTGTCAGTGCTAAATGTTTGAATTAGGACCGTGGTCCATTGTCTTGAATCCCTCTCTTCTCAGTTAAGAGGTCAGTCAGGACACTCTAGCCATAACACAGACAAAGAGCTGTCTGAAAGGCATATGTAACTGGAAAAGACATGTGGGAGATGGAGAGGAACTGGAGATACTTAACAAATGAAACAAGTGAAGTTTACGTTTCATTATTCAGAGACTCAGTTGTGCAAACTGGAAACAGGTGTCCTTTCTCCACATGCAGAATTCATGCACATCTTCTTCCTGTAATTTTTTCTCTTGTGCCTTGCCTCTTATTGGAATATTTTTCTGCTACTTGGAGCATTTATTACACACCCTGCACTGTCATGTGTGTGCATTCACTTGGTTGAAACATCAAAAGAACCCCACCATCATGACCTGGGGCCCAATCCTTTATTAGAAACCATGGGTGCAGAGTTTAGAAGTTCCTGGGTAAGTCTAGATTGACCCCTTGAAACTAAAACATATTTGCATAAATCTGTGGGGATCTTCTCTAATGGCTGCCCAGTGGAATGCCTAGGGGACCAGAGCAAAGTCACTGGATATAAAATCAGTTTACAGAAATCAGTTCCATTTCTACACATTTATAATGAAGCAGGAGAAATATCAAGGAGTTGATCTTATTTATAATTACACCTAAAGCACAAAGATACCTAGGAATAAACCTCACCAAAGATGTAAAAAATCTGTAAGCAGAAACTAGAGAAAGCTTATGAAAAAAATTAAAGGGACAAAAAGAAATGGAAAAGCATTTCATGCTCATGGATTAGAAGAACAAATATTGTTAAAACGTCAATACTACCCAATGCAATCTCCACATTTATTGCCATCTCCATCAATAGAACACAAGCAATGAGGTGCCTGGGTAGCTCAGTCTGCTGAGCAGCCGGCTTCGACTCAGGTCATGATCTCACGGTTCATGGGTTCGAGTTCCATATCGGGCTCTGTGCTGACAGCTAGCTAAGAGCCTAGAGCCTACTTCAGATTCTGTGTCTCCCTCTCTCTCTGACCCTCCCTGCTCGCACTGTCTCTGTCTATCAAAAATAAATAAAAACCATAAAAATTAAAAAAAAAACAAAAATGCGAAAGAACACAAGCATTATTCATAGAGCTAGAACAATCCCAAAATTTGTATGGAACCACAAAGACTTGAATAGTCAGAATGATGTGCTAAAAGGAAACCATGGGGAGAGGCATCACAATTCTGGACTTTAGAATGTATTACAAAGCCGTAATCTTCAAGACAGTATGGTACCGGCACAAAAACAGACACATAGATTCATGGAATAGAAGAGAGAATGCAGAAACAGACCCACAAATATATGGCCAACTCATCTTAGACAGAACAGGAATGAGTATCCAATGGAAAAAACACAAGCTCTTCACCAAATGCTGCTGGGGGAACTGGACAGTGACATGCAGAAGAACGAAACTGGACAAGATTCTTATACCATACACAACAATAAATTCACAATGAATAGAAGACCTAAATATGAGACAGGAAATCACCAAAATCCGGTAGGGGAACTAATTAGGAAACCGCTCTGAACTAGGCCAGAGCGAATTCTTACTTGACATGTTTCCAGGCAAGGGGAATAAAAATGAAAATGAGCTACTGGCATCTCATAACAACAACAACAACAACAAAAATCCTGCACAGGGAAGGGGAAGGAAATAATCAACACTACTAAAAGGCAAAAGATGAAATGGAGAGGATATTTGCAATTGACATATCAGATAAGGGTTAGTATCCAAATCTAGAAAGAGGTTACCAAAATAAACACTAAAAAACCAAATAATCCAGTGAAGAAGTGGACATAAGAAGTGAAAACACACTTTTCCAAAAGCTAATAGACACCTGAAAATGCACACAACATCACTCATCATCAGGAAAATACAAATCAAAACCACAATGAGATTTCATCTCACATATGTCAGAATGGATAAATTACAGGCACCTGGGTGGCTCAGTCTGTTCAGCTTCTAACTCTTCCTTTCAGCTCAGTTCATGATCTCACAGTTCATGGGTTCAAGCCCCACGTCAGGCTCTGCTCTACAGTGTGGCATCCGCTTGGGATGGTCTCTCTCTCCCTCTCTGTCCGTCCTTCCCTCACTCATGCTGTCTCTTCTCTCTCTCTTTCCATATCAATAAACTTAAAGAAAAAAAGAAAAGGAATGGCTAAAATGAACAATTCAAGAAACAACAGATTTTGGGAAGGATGCAGGAAAGGCAAACCCTTTTGCACTGTTGAGGGGAATGCAAACTCGTGCAAACGCTTTGGAAAACAGTATGTAGATTCCTCCAAAATCTGAGAAGAGAACTACCCTGTAATGCAGAATTCACACTACAATTTACTTATCCAAAGGATAAAAACTGCTGATTTAAAGGAGTGCATTCACCCCAATATTTACAACAGTGCTATCAACAATAGCCAAATTATTGGAAGAGCTCAAGTGTCTATCAACCAATGAATAAAGGAGATGTCATATATATGAGGTCATGTATATGACAATATATATATTGTGTATACACACACACAAACACACACACTGGACTATTACTCGCAATAAAAAGAACGAAATCTTGTGACGATGTGGAAGGAACTGGATGGAACTGGAGGGTATTTTGCTAAGTGAAGTGAGTCAGTCAGAGAAAGACAGATATCATATGATTTCACTCATTATGTAGAATTTGAGAAACACAACAGATGAAACAAGGGAAGGAAAGGCAAAATTAGATTAAAAACAGACAAGGACACAAACTACAAGAGACTCTTAAATATAGAGAACTGAGGGTTGCTGGAGTAGAGGTGGGTGGGGTGATGAGTTAAATGAGATGGGCATAGGAGAAGGCATTTCTGGAGATGAACACTGGGTGTCATATGAATCTCTGGGTACTACTCCTGAAACCAATACTACACTTTATGTTACCTAACTGGGATTTAAAATAAATAAGTAAATAAAATAACCATAAATGGATTAAATTCTTCAATCAAGAGATATAGATCAGTTGAATGGAAAGAAATGGTAAGACACCCCTATGAGGTGTCTTCAAGAGATGTACTTCAGGGGCGCCTGGGTGGCTCAGTCGGTTAACCATCTGACTTTGACTCAGTTCATGATCTCACAGTTTGTGGGTTCAAGCCCTGCGTCGGGCTCTGTGCTGACAGTTAGCTCAGAGCCTGGAGCCTGTCTTCGGATTCTGTGTCTCCCTCTCTCTCTGTTCCTCCCCTGCTCATGCTGTCTCTCTCTCACAAAAATAGAATAATAAAAAAAAAACATTAAAAAAAAAGGAGAAAGACTCACTTCAGCTTTAGGAACACAGTCAGACTGAGAGTGCTGATGTGGAAAAAGATATTCCATGCAAACAGAAGCTAAAGAAGAGCCAGGTAGCTATGCTTATATCAGACAAATAGACTAAGCAAGGTCTCTAATAGGACACAGAAAAGTTCATTATGAAATAGGGGGTCATTTGTGGAGGGTTTTTAACCATATGGTGTTTAGAAGTACACATTAAGGTTTTCCATCCAGGTTGGATTTAGAAGGACATGAACAGGGTGTTTCTGTAACTCATGTAGTACTTTCCACTTTCCAAACCAACACCTTTTCCCAGAAATGTCGTTGTATCTGTAGGTTCCTCAATTAGAGCTTGTGTAAAGTTTATGAACATCTGTACCTTAACGGTTCTCTAAATGACTAGCTGATATTCAAGACCCTATTTCTGTAATTGGGAGGGGATTCGAAACGACAATTTCAGAAGGATCTTTTATTTCAGATTTCGATGTGTGTGGGAGAACACTATTTTGATGAAAATCATGGTTCTTTCCTGTAACCAGCAGCCTATAGTTTGTCAAAACCAGCATGTACAGGCTAATTTACAGAACCTGTTTTCTAACCTTTTGCTGTTATACACTGCATTTTTTTCTCCTATGCTTTTTAATATACATTCCTATCTGGTATTTTAATCTCTAAAGAAGTTGTTTGTCCTTTCAGTCATAATCCCCCTCTGTAAGGTTTCTGATATTAATTTTTGGGCAGTTTCTCTTTGCTTACAATTGCATCCCCCAAATAAGCACTACTATGGAAGGTTTATCCAGTCGAGCACTGTCCTTCCTTTGCTTCCACATCATCTCTATAAAAACCTTACCGCCATCTCCTGTGGAAGCAATATGCTGAACCATTTGAAGAAACAAAAAACTGGTCAGGTGAACTCTTGAACATTTGAACATATATCAGTTCATTTTTTACATTATACAGTAGCTCTTTTCATTTTGAGCACCTTTCTCACATGGCCTAAACACGTTGCCCACTCCTAACATGGGCATAAAACTCAGTAGGACACTTTTACCTGCTTTTCTCAGCCCACATTTGCTCATGCGCATGAGACACTGATGTGAGTTGGCCCTCAGTTTCCCAGATTCCATTCTTGGTAATGGTTCCCCACAGTGCCTGCATAGGTAGAATTTTGGCCACGTGCTGCACATGTGCAGAGAGGACCTGTGGCACACATTGGTCTTCTGTGGCCAAAACCTTCACTTATGTGCTTCTCGCTTCATCTGCCCAGATCTCCAGAGGACCAGCCCTGAATTCCATCTCAACCAAGCCCACACACCTGAGTTTACATTTCAAACGAGAAGGGATAGAGTCTCTGGACAGACCAATCCTTCCTTGCACCAATGTTATCCCACCGAGTTTTTGATGACTTCTCTCATTTCTCCCTTTGGTATTATCAAACGTCACACATGTGCCCAAAGAGAATGCAGGCAAACCCATCAAGCTTGACACCTCCCACAATGCAGGTGACCCTCAGCAGATGGGGAGCAGGGACCAGCCATCCAGGATCACTCTGTGTAATATAAATGTTTAAGCTCCCATCAGTCCCACTACTGCAGCAGACCCTATGATGTTCGGGGATTCCTGTTTCATACTTCGGGGCTAACATTGTGGGCACAGCTAAGTTGTCCCAGAATTTACATCTTAAATAGTCCTTCTGTCTCCATGGTGCCTGTAGAGTCGGACAGAGCATGGTCATAAATGGTCTCTGTCATCATGACAGAGAATCTGTCATAAATGATGTGTTCACCACAAAATTAACTTCCGCTGCCAGTCCTTGATCCTCCCGTCTCAGAACAGCTCAGAGAACAGAGTTCCTAGCAGCTCAGCTTCCTAGATAGTCCACTGATAGTTGTACTTTCCTGAGGCTCAGATTCAGAGAAAGGATTGCAAAGCACTTACCATTTGGTGAGTCCCTTTCATCTTTCTGTTTCAAACAGTTTTTCCAAGGTAACACATAGCCTCCACCTTCCATTCCTGGGGTGTCCCTTGATTTTCAACACATGGAAATTAACCAAATATATAAATGCAAAAGATACTTATAAAATTTTCCTCGGAGGCTCTACTCCACACTTCCTTTCTGTCTCCCATCTGCTCTCTATATTTGTGCCATGACATCCAACATTGTTTTCAAGAGTACTGATAATTTAAAAGTAGAGAATCACTCTCTGCTCCAGAGGCTCACCAGGAATCCAATCTTCGGGCAAAAATGAACATAGTGAACCCAGTTCCCAGGGCTTGTGAAAGATTACCGTGAATTTTAAGACCATGAACATATAGTAATTATATGATACTGGTTTCCTTTTGCTGAAAATTTAAAACAGCTATAATGGGAGAATATATCATTCAGCCTGTACAAAATAAAATTGCAACTTAGGAAATCCAGGACTCATAGAAAATCTTTATTTGCAAAGGCTAGGATCCCCTGTAAATAAGGAGAGAGACTTCATTTTCTGGGGGAATCTGTCAGAGAGACCCTGATCCACATGAACAATGTTAACATCAGCTGTAATGAAACAAATTGGTATCAGTGGCCTCATGCATGTAGAAGGACTCATCATTATTGTGATATATTTTCCAATGGATGTAAAAAAAAACACCCTACTAATTTTAATAGGATACCAATCATGAAAATATAGAAGATTATGACAAATTTCAAGCCACTGATTCCTCCTATGTTGTATTGTCTTCAATGTATTTTATTTTATTAAAATTGTTTAATGTGTATTCTTTTTGAGAGAGACAGAGACAGACAGAGAGACAGAGAGAGACAGAGCAGGGGAAAGGCAGAGAGAAAGGGAGAAACCACATCTGAAACAGGCACCAAGTTGCCATCACAGAGTCTGACACAGAGTCAACACCCATGAACCATGAGATCTCATTAGCTGACGTCAGATGCTTCACCACTGAGCCACCCAGGCACCCTTTCAATGCATTTTAAATAGTAAGACTTTGAAAGAATCTAGATAGCAAGGCTCTTTTTCAGAACGCTGGCTTATTCAAAGCCAAATTTTCAGAATGCGTCTTATTCAGGGCAAAATAGCCATCTGATTTCTCTGTTCATGTTCTTTTTGTTTTAAGTTTATTTATTTATACTGAGCAAGAGACAGAGTGTATGGCGGAGGGGGGAAAGAGAGGATAAGAGTGTGCCAAGCAAACTCTGCTGACAGTGAGCAGCCTGACACAGGGCTTGAACTCAAAACTGAGACATCATGACATAAGCTGAAATCAAAACTCCAACACATAACCGACTGAGGCAACCATGAGCCCCTTTTTGTTCATGTTCCTTAATCTAGTTTACATAGACTCATGCCACACCCAGACAGGATTTAAGTATATAATCTTGATCTTTACTGGGGTCCCCAAAACATCCCCATATGGATCTGTCAACAAGAGGTTATTTTCAATAATTTGCATGTCATAAATTCATGACAGGAATTCCTCATGCTGTATAGACAGCCTGGTCATAGGGAATGGAGAGAGAGCCCGGAGATGGAACTCAGTAATGTCCTAAAAAGCTGAATTTGACTAGTCCATAACAAATTTGCAAGGCAAGACCTGCAGAGAGAGAGAAGTAAGGTTTGCAACTTGTAAATGCACAGCATTTCACTAGGAAATGAGGACACAGTTCCTAGCTAAGTTAAGTAAAAATTTACCTAAGAAGTAGCCATTTCGTCCTCTGCATTCTGCACTCGAGTGCTTTCTGAGGTGACATTATGTGGAGAAATCACACCTGTAGGCCTTTAAAGGCCTCAGCATAGCCTCTTCACCTGCTCTCATCACTTCAGAGGCAGAAAAAATCCTGAAACGCTGAAAAGCCCACCCTCTCAATGACTTTGTCAGAAAAAATGGAGCTCCTGCATGGGGACTTCCATGTGAGTTTCTCCTTCCAGGTTTCAGATGTCCTCCCCTCCCACAGACAGCCACACATCTGGCCACACCTCGGGGAACCTGGGCTGCCCTCACCTGCCCCTTCCAAGTCCATGCCCAACAAACTGTCATCGTCTCTTCAACTGAAAGCCAGACACAGCCCTCCCAAATACGTCTGTGAATCCTCATGCTAACCCTGACCTCCCCTGAGAATCTCCTGGAGCTCATAGTTAAAGCAGCACCGATGCTCTCCTCCTGACCAATAGAGGACTCTGGCAGAAGGCACAGGTGATGCTGGTTCTTAAAACTCGCCATGGGATCTTTATTGTAAATCAGGCTGACAGGTGGTTTGTGCTTTCAAGTTTTCATGTGCATATAAATCATTTGGTGTTCCAGGTCCCAGTGAAGAAATGGTGATTCCGCAATTTGGAATGGGGTCTGTGAATGGGCATCTTTCACCAGTTCCTTGTAAGTGCGGATCCTGCTCCCTGAGACCCACGTTTAGTGGCACAAATGCAGGCTCAGCACACTTAAGCCCCCCACAGCCACCACCTGATGTTAACACGGACAATCCCTGATGAGTCCCAGGGAAGAGTTTACCACGTAGGTTCTACTGTTGTGAGTTAAGTGTTGATTCCCAGCTAAGATCACCATCACCATCCTGCAGGACCACATGTTTTCATTGCACTTGAAAGTTTACTGGAAGAAGATTCTGGAATACACTAATGTCTGAACCACTCTCCATTTGGAAAACAATATGTAGAAATCAATCACTGCAATGTGCATTGAGCACTAATTTCCTGTTGCAGTGAGTTGATGGTGTTCCCTATAGGGAACTTCACATAGATGGTGTGACTTAATCCCGATAATATCCTGTAGGTTGCCCACTAGGCATCCCACAGTAACCATGAAGATGTAGGTACTGGGCCTGACCCGATTTCCTTTTTCTGTTTACCTGTGGATGGGAAAAGAACATTTGCAACCACAGGAATGAAATATCGATGAACTGAAAAATACAGAAAGGAAGGTTAGATTCAAGGTCCAGGGACTTTAAATTGTTGTGTTTCCTTTCCTTTTTTTTTTTAACAGGATAGAAAAATGTTGTGAGTTTATAAGTAAATGCCAGTTTCCTGTACATGGTACACTCTTATCAGCAATGTATCATCAGTTTAATTCCTCCATACTTGAGTTACCACTTTCTCAAGTTTAATCATTTGAGAAAACAGAAATTGTTATCACCCTGTCATTTCCCTGCTTTCTAGAAGGAGTATTATGGAACGTGTCATCTATAGATAATATTATGTATGATATAAAAGTTACTATCATAGAGGGGTGGCTTAGTCGGTTGAGTGTCTGACTTCAGCTCAGGTCATGATCTCACAATCCGTGAGTCCGAGCCACGCATCAGGCTCTGTGCTGACAGCTCAGAGCCTGGAGCCTGCTTCAGATTCTGTTCTCCCTCTCTCTCTGTCCCTCCCTTGCTCATGATCTGTGTCTGTCTTTTAAAAGTAAAATTTAAAAAGACAAAAAAATTTTTTAAGAAATAACATAGAATATAAAATGTATCATAAATAAAAATGCCATATATATCACATATCTATATAGCTATTTAAATGTAGATATCTATATCTATCTAGCTATCATCTCTCTATCTATATAGATACAAAATTCAACCTTAAATGAAGGACATCCTTCCCTTGGGGACAATGCAGGTGTGCCTGGAGGAACTTATATTAAGTGGAATAAGACATTGGAAGTGGCAAATACTATATTATTTCTTTTATATCTGGAACCTAATAGCCTTCAACTCCTACAGCAGAGTAGAATTGTGATTGCCAAGAGCTGAATGAAGGGATATTAAGGGAGTGGGTCAAATGGTACAAAATTTGCATGAAATTCTGGAAATCTAAACGACAGGATGGAGATACATATTATTATGTGTGTATTATACTGGACGTTTGCTACGAGAATGTATCTTTGATGTTCTCAACAAAAATCAAAAATTAAAAGTCCTGGGAAGCCTGTGTACTCAGTTGGTTAAGCACCCAATTTTAGCTCAGGTAATGATCTCAGTTTGTGGGTTTGAGCCCCGCATTGGGCTCTTTGCTGACAGCTCAGATCCGGGAGCGTAGTTCGGATTGTGTATCTCCCTGTCTCTCTGACACCCCCCTGCTCACTCTCTGTCTCTCTCTAAAATAAATAAAACATTAAAAAAACCCTCCAAATTATACGAGGTGATGGACATGTTAATTAGTTAGATTGTTATAATCATGTCATAATATATCCATATATTTTTATTTTGTTACTTGCGCAACTACTGAAAATCTGCAGGAAAGGAAAATAGGATTCTGGGTGAAGGCTCATGAAAAACAGGATTGAATAGGAAAGATAGAAATGAAGGCACTAAAAAATATAGTCGGTCCTCTGCTCCCGTTTATCTGCTTCTGGGTTTTTGGAATTGTGAGCACCAGCCCTGGGAGATGAAAGGAACAACGACTCAGAATCTCCCCTTCTCTAATCTGTCCTCGGAAAGGGGGAGATCCCAGAGCCAGTCCAGACCTGGACGCAGTCTCAGAAGGGGGTGGATATGGTCTGGGCAAGGAAGGGTGCTGGCTGCAGGCTCTGATGTCTCTGTCTTGGGATGCTTCCTGCTCTGTCAGTCCTAAGCCGGCCCAGAGAATGTTAACACCTGGAGTTCATATAATGTTAATCTATTTAGTCTCTTTCCTCACTATTTCATAAAATAAAATAAAAAGCAACTTTACATAAACAGAATTTTCTGGGACAATTATGTTAGAAAACTTGTATTCTTAAGGAGAATGTATAATAAATGCCACTACTACTGCTGCTAAGAAAAACTCTGAAAAAAAAACCATCTCTTTGGTTCATGGATGACCCATCAGAAGTGACACCACAACTCACACCACAACACAGAAAGGAAACTGGCCAAACTGCAGCCAAGTCCCCAATACATCACCTCTTCCTTTCATTCTCTCCACAATCCTGAATTCAACAATGTACCCATTTGCTCTATTCTAAAAATCCCTACAAGGCAGGAATCATGTCTCTTCATCCTTTTTTTGAATGACAAGATGCCATACAAACCATCACTTTCTGTTTGCAACTCTACACAAGCTCAGTGTTCTCAAAATAGAAAAAGGATCTTGGAATGAGTCTCACCTGGGCACCATGAAGGAGCTTCCTTCTATGGAACGCAGAGAGGACACTGGATGACTCACTCCTCTTTCTCTGAGAGGGAAGCAGGTTCAGATTGTAGTGCCATCCTAACCCCAGTCTCCATGGGACATCCCCAAATATTCCAATGAGTCTTTGTTGCTGCAGAGAGTGTCCCTAGTGAGACTGAACTGATGGCCCCCATAGGGATTCAAATGCCAGAAACCTTAGGCTGACTCTGGGCCATCAGGTGGAGCATAGACTTGTTCTTCTGGAGCAGTATCCTTGATGCAGTTGTGATGCTTCCTGTCCCTGAACAGAACATTCTAGCGTAAAAAGCCTCGACTTCAGTTAACACTGGTTACAGGTTGTGGGCATGATTCTAGATATTTTATGGGTTTTAACCTTGCCTTCTTAAAGGTTCCCATCCTGGGGTTTCAATAAAGCACGACTTACTGGGGCAGGATTAATGGCCTATCCTTAATGCCTCTTAGAGATTCTGCATGGACCATCAGGAGCGCCAGTTTCTTGAAAAACCATCAATCATGTTAACTGCCATTGTGAAAATGTCTTCAAAACCCCATGCCCAGGTAAATATTCTGCAAAGAAAATATATCATATTGAAAGATACACACTCAGGAACATGGCGGCTTAGTCAGTTAAGTATCTCTGTCTTGGTTTGAGCTTAAGTCATGATCTCATGGTTTGTGTATGACCCATGCCTTGCCCTTCACGCTGTCAGTACAGCGCTTGATTAGTGTGCTATTTCTCTTCTCTTTCTGCCCCTACCCTGTTCTCTCTCTCTCTTTTTTTTATAATAGTTTATTGTCAAATTAGTTTCCATACAACACCCAGTGCTTCTCTCCACAAGTGCCCCCCACCATGACCATCACCCCCTCCCCCCTCCCCCTCCCCCTTCAGACCATGGTTCGTCTCCAGTATTCAGTAGTCTCCCTTGATCTGTGTCCCTCACTCATCA
>PJEM01020809.1:0-12612 GCA_004023845.1 Helogale parvula
AGATAGATCAAAGAAAGGGCAGTAAATCTGGAAGCAGATTGGGAGGGTCCCTGGCGAGAGCAGGGGCAATCAGGGTGTCAGAGCAGCAGACCAAGCTGGGGTCAGGAGGGAGGCCGGGTGGGTTTGGGTGCTGGGCTTGGGTTGGTACAAAGCATTCCCAGGCTGCCTACAGGAAGCGGTTGAGGGGTGGGCGGTGCCTGGGAGCGCAACACCAAAGAGGGGCAGGGGCTCGGGCAGTACCGGAAGCTTCCGGCGGGGTAGGGCTTCCTGGAATAATGGGAAACGGGGTCCACAGTAGGTGAGGAGAGACTGGCTGGAATTGGAGGCCCCATCACAGTGGCGCTTGTGTTTCAGTCTGGAGGGAAAACGGGCTCCAAAACTGCAGCCCAGGTGGGACCGAAGGTCCTGGTGGAGCACCAGTCTACACTCTAGGGCAGAGGATTCCAAACCCGGGAACAGAAATCTCAGGGAAGAACCGAGATCCTCGTTCTCTTTGGAGAAGGAGCGGGATCACGGGCGCTGAATGGGAATTCCTGTCAAGAACTAAGGAGGAAGATCGCAGAATAATTTCAGAGTATTGAGGACTTCAGTGATGGGAGAGGGGCCGATGGTCTACCCGAGATCAGAAGTGCGTGCCCAGCTAGTATCAGGGTCCAGACTGAGGCAGAGGTTTACGTGTAAGTGGGAGGTCCCAGACGGGATTGGGGGACATCTCCAAAACGTGTCTTATTAGTTTGGACTCAGAGGAAGGTGCCCTAGGGGTCAACTGGGAGTTCCATCCAGATATCGGGAGGGGGAGGCCCGGGATCTCCGGTGGGGACTCAGCGTCCCGGCAGTTCTGGGGTCTGGAGTTGAATCGAGGAACCCCCAAGCGAATACTGAAAGCCCAGACCATGCGTTGGGACTCTCAGGAGTCAATGGCAGGGTCCCTAGCAGCACTAGGGGTCAGAACTCTAGAGCGGAGACCCGGGTTGGGGGGGGAGGGGAGAAGGAAGGGGATAGGCGCGCGCGCTCTACCTGGTGCCGCCAGCGGAAGAGACTGGCCGTGTCGATGTTCGGGTGCGTCTCGTCCTCATCGTCAGACACCTCGATGTGGTCCCACACGCTATAGTCCACCATCTTGCCTCGGCGGCTCAGCCCGCTCCGGCTCCGGCTCCGACTCTGGCGGCGGCAGGGCTGGAGACTCGGCCCGCGGAGCCCCGCCCCTTCCGCTTCCGCCCGGGCGCGCACGTCCTCGCCCGCGCCTGACGTTATATCCCTAGTAACCCCGGTGGCGGCACTGGAGACCCGGCTTCCCTTAAAGGGTCCCGCGCACGTGTTCCGGCCCCCCGGGAGTCCCCGCAAAGACCCCGCCTCATTGGGCTCGGGGCCTCCGTTGGGCCCCTCCTGGGGGTATACGGACTGGCGTTCCGACCTCGAGCCCCCCCCTTCTCCTTGCTGCCCCCCGCTGGGCGTTTGCGGCTGCCGTGAGGGGCGGGGCAGAGGGCGAGCCTGAAGGAGAGGATTGTCCCCTTGGCCACGCTGCAGTGACGTCAGCCCGAGCCCTCTGCAGGGGCGGGCTTCGGCGGGAAGACTTGTCCCCCCTCCCCGCTGCCCCTTGAGGCAAGGACCTCACACAACGCTGGGGAGAGGTGTCTGATCAGAGCACTTTCCCAGACCGAGGGGTACAGGGCCTTGCCCTGGAAATGTCTAAGCGAGGGATGACTACCGTCCTGCCCTTGGGAGGATCAGATCTGGGGGGCGATGTAGCCCTGCCTCAGGGGTTTGTGTTTCCCTGGCTCGGACCACCGCCTCTCGCTCGCCTCCCAGTCTCCTGCCATTCCTGAGGGGGGATTCGCACACATGTGCCCCCTCTAAAAATCACCCGGACGACCCTAACGGTCTCCGGAGCCTGTCCGCGGCGTCTTCTCGTGCGGCCGCTGGGTGTCGCTAATGTCTAGCCAACGGCCTGTGCTCCAGGCCCCGCGCTGACGGGGGACGGGAAGGGGGATCGTGGAGGTGCGGACGGAGGCTTTCCTGGTGGTGGTACTCTAGAATCGTTCGTAGCCCCTCCCCTTTGATCTGGGGCCCCCTTCCTCGGCCGGGGCTCTAAAGACTCCATTGCTGTGAGCTTGGGCGACCCCAGCTGCACACTTGCGTACTTTCCAACCCTCGTTTTGATACCGGGATAAAAGGCCGTGTTGCAGCCTAAGGCCAAGATTATCTCAGATTAAAGAGCGTTCCGGGGGGGCGGGGAAGATGAGAGGAGCTCCAGCCCCTCGGGTGAGGGGCGCTTTTTCCCAGACTACCCCTAAAACGGTGTTTGGAGAGAAGGGGCTGGAGGAAATAGAGTGAAGGTCTCAAGATGTGGGGGGATTCCGCTACCCCGGAAAGGGGAGGGGCCGTCCCGACCAAAGCGCCCGCCCGCTGCCGCCCCTCCCCCTCGAGCATCTTTCAAACCCGCGAGTGGGCGGGCAGGCGGGGGCGGGGGAGTCCCCCTCTCCTCCCCCTCCCCCTCCAGCTCCGGCAGTCCAGCATCTCCGCGGCCGTCAAGGCCCCGGGCACGCGCGCGCACAGACCCACACCCCAGCGGGTCTCACAATCGCGCAAACACACATACACACACAACAGCAAACAAAGGGTCTGGACACCCCTGTCCCCTCCCGCCCCCTCAGGCCGGAGAGGGCCGGGCATCCCCTTCCCAGCCCCACTGCAAGGTAAGCTTTGGACTGCGAGCTGCGGTGGGGAAGGGGGACCCGGCACCCCGGAGGGAGGGGACCAGGACGCTATGGACTTTCCCCGCTCCCCAAGAAAACCGGGGTCCACCCGTATGCCCTTTGAGGGCTTCTGGCTGGCCTCCGGGCTGTGGGTGTGTGGGGAGGACCCCATATACCAGAGATTCCCGGGTAGCCGTGGAGGTCTCTCCCTGGCTCTGGAGACTGGAGCCGACCGGCCCCAGCGAAATGGGGTCCCGGGAGCCCCAGCTCCCAGAATTGGAGACAGGGCGCCGGAAGCTTCCCCATCAGCGCCAAGACTTTCCTAATCTGCCAGCAAAGCATCCTAGCTGGGGTACTGTTACGGAGCCCTCCGAGTTAATTTGCGCTGTCCCCGGGTTTCCACCCCCCACCCCCCACCCCACCCCCCATCTGCGCATCCTCTGCTGTGTCTCTCGTACCTGTGAGGTGGGGGTGGGAGCCTGGTGATGGTCCTCTGAGCTACCTAAGCTTTCTCTGCTGCCTCCCCCAGCCACACACCACTTAGCAACCGTGGGACCCCCAGCATCGGCTCTGCCTCCCTGAGCCTCGCTTTTCTCATCTGCAAAGTGGGTAACGACACCAAGGGTTCCGGAAGGCCATGCATGGGAGCCTGCCTTTGCTCCGTCATTGATTTCTTAGCTCATTTCACAGGATATTTCCCAAGTGCCTACTATGCTCCACAGCGCTGTAGCCAGGTGTGGCTACTGCAACCAACAAGAACAAGCAAGCCTGATGCTTGCTGTGCTTATACTTTAGGCCGGCGAGGCAGCAAGATCAGTGTGTGGAGAGAAAAATGCCCACCGGTGAATCCAGACACATCAGATCGTATAGGGCAGAGAGTGACTGGGCTAAGGGTGCTTGAGGTTCAGTGAAACATCTGGTGGGGGGGCAATGAGATTTCTGGTGGGTATCTGCCTTCCTTATTGGCTGGAGCTCCATGAGGGCAGGGCCAGGACTGAGACAGCTTCTGGCACACAACAGGTGCTCAATAAATGTTGAATGAATTAAAGAGGGCATTAAATTAAAGCTGTTTTCATAGTACTTTAGATCAGGAAGGAGGCTTATCATGAACCCATTCAGCCTTTTTTTTTTTTTAACATTTATTTATTTTTGAGAGACAGAGACAGATCATGAGCAAGGGAGGGGCAGAGAGAGGGGGAGACACAGAATCTGAAGGAGGCTCCAGGCTCTGAGCTGTCAGCACAGAGCCCAACGCAGGACTCAAACCCACGAACTGTGAGATCATGACCTAAGCAGAAGCCAGACGCTCAACTGACTGAGCCCCCCAGGTGCCCCCGATCCAACCTTCTATTTTACAGATGAGGAGAGTGAGTACCTAAGACCCAGAAAACGGGGAGGATGTTGTCAGAGCCACTACAGGGAGGTGAGGGAGTCTCATTTCCATAAAGTGAGCATGGCTGGGGGGATGGGAAAGGAAGAAAACAGCAGCCTTGAGCGCAGGACCCTCCAGGAACCCATGATACCCAAGCCAGCTCCCACCTGTCTCTCTAGACCACACCCCCACAGCCCTGCTGTGAAGAATATCTAGTCAACAAGTATTCATTCAGCGCCTACTCTGTGCCGTGTGCTGGAGACCCAGCAGTGAACAGAACAAAACTCTTTGCTTCCACAAGGGAACATTTCATAGAGAAGAAAGAAAAAGAAACAACACAAATAAATCTGTCACAACAAATTATGATGAGGAGACTGACAAGAGAGAAAAATGGAAGGGTTCGATGCAGGTTGGGTATCCAGGAAGACGTCCTGGAGGGGTTGAATTACTCTTCGGACACACACACTTACATCCAGACAGACATAATCGTACTGACAAACACCGTGCACAGGCCAGAGCCAACACAGCTAGAGAATGCGCCCGAGGCCACAGAGCTAGGGAGTGACGGAGCAGACATTTGAACTCAGACCCAAATTTCAAACGACTGTGAAATGCTGGTTCCCGCCGCATACGTGCTTACGTGCGCGTACTCCCCGCGCTCCGCACATACACACTTACACCGTAATCACACAGACGTACGTCCGACCTCACGCCCACTTAGGCTGACGTGGCTTCATCCGGCCGTGGACGTACCCTCCGGCAGGTATGGTCTGGTTTCAGCTGCGCAGCACCACAGACTCATGGAAAGTTCCATTTGCTCAGCTGCACATGGACAGGTGTATATGATCTCACGCACACACATACATGCCCGGGGTCCCTGACAGCCCTTCCCAGCCCTGCTTTAGCCCCAGGCATAGAGCTAGCTGGTGATTTGTTCCTTCTCTGGCCTGAATGCTGAGGGCCGAGGTGTGGATAAGGGCACATCCCTCTGGTTGGCCATCCATCCCTCTTCTGAGGGGGGTGGGCTTGGCTGAAGCCAGCGCTTTATTGTGAGGCCAGGCCGGGGGGGGGGGGGCTCCCGAGCTGGGCCACTGGCTGATGGCGCCAACAAGCTGGGGGAGGGAACCAGCCTCGCTCAGCCTGAGCCTGGTACCAGCTGCCCAGAGCAGGCTGCTCCGCCATCTGGACCCCCCTCCCAGCCGCCTGCTGCCCAGGGGAGGGGAAAGCAGGCTTAGAGGCACCCCTCTACCGCGGGCACGCAGGCCAGTTCGTGATGCCCCGCCTTCCATGCGGGGGTTTCTGCCACGGCTGCTTTCTGCAAAAGTGCATAGGTGTCCAGGCAGCGGCGGTGCGCGGCTCTGTCCCTCTCCCCTGGACCACATGGCTTTTGCTGGCCATCCGCTCCTCCATTTCTTCCCTTATCCTGCAAACCCATGGGCTGTTTCAGGCATTGGATCTGGCTACAGAATTTGAAGAGCAGAGGGCAAGAGCAAAATGCAGGGCTCCTGGGCAAAGGAGCGAAGCATTTCAAGACAAGGGCAGCACATTAAACCTAAGTAAGCGTGGGGCTGTGAGCGACTGCGCAGGTCACATGTCAGCGAAGCTGGCTCCATAGTGAACACAAGACTGAAAAATCCCTCGCCTCCTGGAACTCAGGCTGCAGAAAGCAGAAATGTGAATATATATGTCAGGGATGATGAGAACTGAGAAGGAAAGTAGAGCTGAGTGAGGGCGATGGAACCGAGAGAGGCATCTGGGTCAGGAAACCCCTCTGGAGCGAGGTGCCTTTGAGCAGAGGCCTGAGGAGCTCAGGGACTCAAGTGGATTTATTCGTTCATTCAACAGATATGTGCTGAGCGCCTACTGTATGCCGGCATCATCGTAGGACTAGAGATCCAGCTGGGGACAAAACAGACCATGGTCTTGACCTCACCTCCTAACTAAAGGACAGGCGATAGCTGATAAAAATAGTAGGTAGAGTCTTTATCTTGTTAGAATGTTGTAAGTCTAAAAGAGACAAAAGAAAAGCCGAATCAAGGAGATCAGGAGGGGGGAGGAAGATGGGATATCTGAGTCTGGTTTTCTGGGTCAAGAGAATGACAAGTACAAAGGCCCTGAGGTCTGAATATGCTTGAAGGGTTTGAGGAACAGTGAGTCAGCTGGAGGGTCTGGGGGGGGGAGGGAGGTTTCTGTGAGTCAACAACAATGACGATAATTGCTATTATTACTAGGATAATGGCTAATTTTGTGAGCACCCACTATGAACCATGCACTGTGTGCAGAACCTTACGTTCGCTTCCTCCGCCCTCTGACAGGGATGAATATTATTCCCATTCCCATTTTACAGATAAGGTAACCGAGGCTCAGAGAGGCTGAGTAACTTGCCCAAGGGTGTACAGCTAATAAGTGGCAGGGCTGGGATTTGAATGCAGGTCTGTGGGTGTGATTTTGGAGCCTGAACCTGGCCCTTACAACTTGGCCCTTTCTCCGCCTGAGTGTATGTATCTGACCGCATACACAGAGAGGGAGTGCCCCTCTCTCCGTGTGTCTATCATATTCACCCAGCATTCACTGAGACTATGTGTGGGGGACCATGATGAATGGGGACCATGATGAATGGGCCCCATTCATATAGATAATGACAACTCAAAACGATGAATGCTGTCATGGGGGGGGGGGGGGGGCAGAATAAGCAGAGGTGGGAGCCCAGAACACGGATTGGCTCAGTTTGGCAGAGCAGTGGAGGTGACCTTGAAGCTATCGTTATACATTGGTCCATTTGTTCAACAACTGTCATAGGCTCGCCTAGGTTGACATGATATGTACATTCATTTCTACTAGTTGACACTGAGCTGAAGTGCTAGTTAGTGCAATAAGGCAAGAAAAAGAAATAACAGCCAAAGTAGGGGGTCGAGTCGCTGGTCCATAGTGGACCCAGTTAAGAACTTTATAATTCTGCTGTTATGTCCTCAAAATAATAACCAGACATCCGACAAATAGTTACTAGGAACGTACTACGTTCCAGACTCGATTCTAGGCACTGGGGATATGGTAATGAATAAAACAGATAAAATATTCTTGCCCTCCTGCAGCTGGTATTCTAGTGTGGGAAAAGGCAATGAGTATAGCGGATAAATTACATAGTGTGTTATGAGGTGAGAAGTCCTGTGCAAAAATAGAGCAGGATAAGGGAGATTGGGAGTCCTGAGGAGCAACTTTAAACAGGGGTGGGATGGAGAGAAGCTCCAGGAGAAACACCTGGAAAGGTGAGCTATGAAGAAAGACCCGAAGAATGTGAAGGGCCAGTGGATATTTAAGGGAAGAGACTTCCAGGCAGAAGCAGCAGCCCGTGCAAAGGCCCTGAGACTGGAGCATGCCTGGTGTGTCCAGAAACAGCCAAGAAACCAGTGTGGATAGAGCAGAAGCTGAGAGGGAATGGTAAGAGGTGAGGACAGGGAGGTGACTGGGCACATCCTGCCGGACTGTGTGGGCGTCCTCTTGAGGACTTTTCCTCTGAGTGAGGTGAAAGCCATGGAGGGCTCTGACCAGAGGAGGGACGTGATCTGACGTTCTAACAGGCTCTCGCAGGCTCAGATGTTGGTAGTACTAAGCACTTACTGAGCGCCAGACACCGTCCTGTGAGAATTCAGTGGCCACACAGCAGTAATTTGCAGGACTGGGGGGGGGGGGGGGGGGGGGGGGGGGGGGGGGGGGGGGGGCGGGTGGGGGGGGGGCGAGGGTACAGTGAACCGGTCTCCCCCTCCTCCAGGCTCTTAGACAAGGATCGCCGGCAGCAGAGCGCACTCATCATCGGGAGCTGCGTCTGTGTCTCTGTCTGTCTGTTTCTATTTCCACGCGTCCCTGTCTGTCTCCGAGCGCCTCTGCCTGCGCGTCCCCCATCTGTGCCCAAGCCGCCGTCTCGCTGTGCCCGGCCCCCGCACATCGGAGCTATTTCGGGTTTAGGCATAAAATCCCAACAGCTCGGAGGAGACGCTTCCTCCGGCCCCCGGCTCGGACCACGCGCCACACGCGGCCGCTTCTGGGAGCTCCCGGTTTTCTCCGCGGGATCCCCGGGCCGGGGGAAGCCCCCGCGGGAGGACGGGTGGGGGCTGGGGCGACCCGGTCCCGAGGCTCCCGGCCCCCCAGTGGCCAACCTGGGCATTGACGCCGTGCAGACCCCAGCCGTGCGTCAGCTGTCGCTCTGGCAACGGGGGGGCGACGTCACCGACGGGCAGTGCGTCAGCTACCCGGTGACGTCACACCTCGGGAGATCAAACTAGCAAGGGGGGTAGGATTCAGGCTCGGTCGGCAGGGGGAGCGCCAGGGCACTAATGGTGGATGTCTTCGGCTTGTCCCCTCAGGAGGCGCCGGCCAGGGCCGACATGACCCCCGCAGCTCCAACGGCGCGCTAGGTTGTAGGGATGAAGAGGAGCCGCAGTGTCCTGTCTGTGGCCGGGACCCGGGACGAGGTGCGAGGGGCGGGGCCCGGGCAGGGGGCGGGGCTTAGGCCGCGGAGGGAGACGGGCGCCCTCTTGTGACCATGGTTGTTCACGGTTTCTTCACATCCCAAAGTCTGAGTCTTTGCCTTGTGCCTCAGTTTACATCTTTGATTCCATTATTTTCCTGCTGCCTGGATTAAGAGGCTCTCAGCCCAGGGGCTTCTCAAGTAGGGAGAGGATTGTAGGATGGAGGAGGGGGACTAGGGGTCAGGTCTTAAAGGTCTATCATGTGAAGGGGGATGGGCCACAGTGAGGCCAGGAGAGGGCTTCGTAGACGTGGGGGGTAGGGATGTGCTAGAGGGTTTTCACAGTGAGGCACAGAGTGTACAGGCATAAGGACCCGGAGCCCCAGGGCCGGAACATCAAAAGGGAGCCCTACAATAATTATGGCTGAGAAGGGGCACCCCTTAGATATAAGGGAAGGATCTGCGAGTGACTAAGACGTGAGAGGGACACAGGGAGCCTATATCCCAATAACCCACTCTCTCAGGTGTCTAGAGAAGGGTGTCCCTGGAGGGAGGGGCTCAGAGCAGCCTGGCTGTGCCCTTATTCTGTCCTTGTCCTTCCTCAGAGGCTGTGGGAGACTCCCGAGCCCAGTGGTGCCAACATGCTGGGGGCCGACCTTCGACGGCCTTGCCGTCGCCTTTCCATGGGTCCTGGCCTGGGCTGGGCCGAGACTGAGCCCTTGGACTCAGTTGGGGTCCCTCTGCCGCCAAGGCCCACCACGCTGCCATTGCTGGTCCCTCCAAGGATTTCCATCACCAAAGCCGACAGGTAGGCAGAGGGGACCAGTCTGGGAGGAGGGGGAGAGATGTAGGGCGAGCTGGGCTAGGTCCCTCCACCAGCCCTTTCCATGCTTTAGGCCCCTGGCTTTTCACAAAACCAGTTGACACTTCTCCTGGAGCCCAGTAGGTCAGGCTGTGACACCCGTTCCCCAAGGCTCCCCTTGCAGCCTTTAGGAATCCCTTCCATTTTGCAGTGGCTGAGTCAGCTTAGAGGCAGGATTGTGGAAAGGGTTTCAGCCCTCCAGTCCCCAAAGATGCCCCCGCAATGAGAGAGCTGGGAGAGGCTAGGGGGTGGGTCTCCCATCAGTCAGCTGTGTACCCCTATTTCCCCTCCTGGGAGGATGCACTTTCTTCCAGGCCTCAAAGCGGATGGCGAGACCCTGGAGGAGGGCTGGGCTGGGTTTTCTTTCTCCCGGGTAGATGTGAGAGGTATATGTGAACCCCACCCAGCTTCACATAGTTTCTTGCTTTTTTTCATCTGGGGTCCTTCGAGGGCACTTCAGCCCAGGTCTCGGCTTGAGGATATTCCAAAGTGGCCAGGCCCCAGCCCCTACTGCCCTCCTCAGGCCTCAGGTCTCTCCAGCCTCAATCCTCCTTATCTACTCAATTGGAGGTCTCCAGGGTCTCTGCTTGGGTCATTGTAAAAATGCTTCATTTCCAGTTGGGGGAAGAAAGTGACTGTTAGTCCCCCCTCCCTCAATCTAAAATATCCTCCTCCCTCCCCCCCAAATAATCCTACTCTCTACCAGGTTCAGGTCCAGCCTGGTCCATCCCAGACTCAGACCAGAGCTCCAAACACCAGCCTTGGCCCACTGCCTTGTGCCGCTCTTCTGCAAACTGCCCTCCCAACCTCCCGACTGGGGCGTAAGCCCTCCCCCCAACTCCCATCCCTTGTTACCCACCCAGAGCCCTGACCACCCCCCCAAGAATTTGGCCCAGCCCAGGACACCCTCAAATGATCTGGGGAGGACTCACAGCCTTTGCCAATCTCCTAGAAGCCGCTCTGAGTGTATACTGCGGGGGGAGGGTCCCTGAGAGAAGTGGGAGACACAGTTCTGGCTTCTGGGATACCCCGCGGCTGCTAATGCAGGGCGGGTTTTTGCTCTGCGTTCGCCCACGTCTGGAGCCCCCTCGGGAGGGGAGAAAAACGGCTGTGGGGGTTGGAGACGGGCTTTTTTTTTTTTTTTCTTTAAGAACAGTGCGAGGGGGGGGTGGGGAGGGCGGTGGCAGACGGCACGGCCTGCCCGGGGGAGTCCACGAGGGGGGCGCGCGGGGGTGGGGACCTGGTTCCGGGGACGCGCACCAGAGCCGTTTAGCATCCAAGAGCTTGTGGGTCACACGAAGTGGGAGAACCCGGGCGAATGCGCTTCCAAAGCCTGGCCACCACCAGGGCTCCGTCGCGGCCAGGGCGGCAGAGATGGGGGAGGGTGGCGCTCGGATCCCGCTCGCTCTCTGCCTGCTCGCTCGGCGCGGCGCTGGGGGAGGCGGGAGCGTGAGTCACGGCGACTCCCGATTTAGGTGCCGGAAGGGGGGCTCTGCCGGCGGGGGCCGCGGAGAGGAGGCGCGGCTGTTTACTCGCCTGAAAAGGGCACGGGGATGCATCCCGCGGCTGCCGGGGACCTGCCTCAGTTTACCTCCTGCAGAAGCGCTTTTCAAGAGGCGGCGATACACAGAGTGGTGGGCGGGCAGCCGCGGTTTCCTCCTGGAGCCACAAGGGAGCCACAGGGACACACCCCAGAAACACCCCAAAGCTGCCTTCAGGCTGACCACACACACACACACACACACACACACACACATACACACACACACACACACACCCCTCACACCACAGTCAAACCAGGGAGGCTGAATTGCCCGCACAACTCCGCAAGCACAGACCGACCACAATACACACCCAAACGCCTGGGTACACATGCACAGCCCCAGGCCACCAGAACAGACCACGGAGGCACACACCCTCCAAACAAGCAGCACACGTGCGCACGCATCCTGCATCCACAGACACACAGATATACACACACAGAGGAATCCAGAGAAACAGGCAGACCGCAGCGGCCAACCACGTGCGCACACACACTTCCAGCCGACACCAAAAACACAGACAACCCTCGGAAGGGGCCACGTGCACGCACATCTCGCAGTGGGCACACGCCGTTACCGTCTTCCGACCCACCAACAGGAGAATCCCGGAACATCGCCGCTGCCAGCCGCAGGGACCGCGGCGGTGGCACCGGGACCACTCCCCACGCGCTCCCCCCGGGCCAGGGGTAGCGGCGAGGACACGCCAGCACAGGGCTCCGCCCCCGCCATGATGGACAGACTGACTGACACACCGGCAACCAGTCGGGTGTCTTCTTCCTGATCGGATTAACCGTTTAACTCCTTCTTTCCCGGGCACGGCGCGGCTAGGCAGGGCGCTCAGGAGAGAGCCGAGTTCCGGCGCCCCCTCCCCTCCCGGAGCGGGGCTCTGCGTGGGCGGGGAGGGCCCCCCTCCTTGGGTGGCTGCCCCCCACAGGCCCGGACGGAGGAGGAGGAGGGGGGCGGCGCTGACAGTGCGGCGGGCGGGGGGCGGGGAGGGGCGGGACGGGGCGGGGGAGCCGGGGCTGGCGCGGAGCGGGATACCGAGCGGGGAGAGCGCTGCCGGGCGCGGAGCAGAGCGCCGGCAGCCGACAGAAAAGCCGCGGCGCCTGGCCCGGGGGCGATCGGCCCGTAGCGCCCCCGGGTCTGTCCCCGGGGCGCCATGGCCCCACCGAGGCCGGGCGCACCCGCGGGGCCCCGGGCGCGTCGGCTCGCGCGCCGCTGAGCAGGGTAAAGCTTGGAGAGGCCGGGGCCCCCCGGGGCACAGGAAGGGGCCGGCGCCATGGAGCCCCCGGCCGCCCCTTCGGAGAGGAGCCTGTCTCTGTCTCTGCCCGGGCCCCGGGAGGGCCAGGCCACCTTGAAGCCGCCCCCACAGCACCTGTGGCGGCAGCCGCGGACCCCTATCCGTATCCAGCAGCGCGGCTACTCCGACAGCGCGGAGCGCGCAGAGCCCGAGCGGCCGCCACACCGGCCCATAGAGCGCGCCGACGCCGTGGACACCGGCGACCGGCCTGGCCTGCGCACTTCTCGCATGTCCTGGCCCTCGTCCTTCCACGGTACCGGCACCGGCAGCGGCGGCGCGAGCGGAGGCAGCTGCAAGCGGTAAGACTCCGGGCGGCGGACGCGCGTGGAGCGGATAGGCGCGCGGAAAGGACGCAACTCGCCCCGCTGACCGCAGG
>PJEM01020810.1:0-12611 GCA_004023845.1 Helogale parvula
AAATGAAAATAATTCTGAGCAGTTTTCTGTTAGTAGCAGTTCCTGATGTAAAATTATTATTTCCTGTGAAGAATATCATATTTTAAATTTGTTTACATTTATTTATTTTTGAGAGGCAGAGACAGACCATGAGTGTGGGGTGAGGGGCAGAGAGAGAGGGTGACACAGAATCTGAAGCAGGCTGCAGGGCTCTGAGCTATCAACATAGAGCTCAATGTGGGGCTCGAAACCATGAACCATGTGATCATGACCTGAGCTGAAGTTGGACGCTTAATCGATTGAGCCACTGACATGTCCCAAGAATATAATACTTTCCGATATGTGTAATATATATACTTAGTAATGAGCTTGAGGCGATTTCTTTTTTCTTTTTATTTTTTTTTTTTGAGTGCAAGGGAGGTTGCAAATATGCCAGGGACAGAAAGAGGTGGGGGGGTGGGAAGCGGGGCTCCCTCAAAATGAGGCTCATGTTTTTACCTGAAAGGGGCTCCTGCTCACCTGAAGCTGGACTGGTTTTTACCCAAAGAGGCTTGAGCTCAGCTGATGTGGGACTCAAACGCAATGAACTGTGAGATCATGATCTGAGCCAAAGTCAAATTCTGATGCAACTGAGCCACCCAGGTGCCAAATAGAGACTAATTTATTTTAAGTGAATTAAATATATTATTGAAATTTATAAGTCTTAATACTTTATTTTTCTTTTTTTGGCTTACACTCTGAAGGTTAATCAAGCACTCTGACATTTAATTTAGCAGTAAGATATTGCCTTATGTTTTTACCATTTGTTTTTTCAAATTTGTATATTATTAATATTTCACTGTAACTCTGTCCAACCTACATAATCTAAGAAACATGTATTTCCTTACATTTGAACAGGCTGATATTTAGCTATATATTTTTAATAACTACAAAATAAACCATAAGTCATATTAAAATTTATTTCTACATAACTCTCTCTCTATTTATATGTATATATTCTTATGAATTATATTATTTGAATTTTACTGGCTTCATAGTTAATTTTTTCCATGATGATGGACTCAGAAAATAGCCCAGTCTTTCCATGATGCAAATAATTCTTTTGAATGTTAGGAAAATTAATAAAAATAAACAAAATTGTAGGATTTGTGGAGCGTTATGTAGAAAATATGTCCAAAACAACACTAACTATCTACATTTGACATCACATTGTTCATACTCTAAATCATAGAATTTTATTTTTTCTGTCTTCTCCAGGCAGTGGCAGGGTCATCAAATCAATGTAGTTAAACAATGTACCCTGACCAAAATATAGCACACACTCATTTGAAATAAATCTGTCAAAAGTCAGCCGAGTGAAAGAGGCAGCACTGTTATTTATCATATAATCGACCTCATATGCAAACACACGCACAAAACTATAACATGACTATTACACAAAACTTATTCTTGTTCTTCAGCGAGATAAAGTGTAACTTTGTTAGACAAAAATAAGCATTTAAGATTCCAGATCCGGGCAATTAATTGGCTCAGATACTTAAGTGTCTAACTCTTGGTTTCAGATCTCAGAGGTCCTGGGATCAAGCCTCGCACTGGACTCCATGCTAACAATATGGCACCTACTTGGGATTTTTCTCTATCCCTCCCCTTCTGTCCCTCTCCCATGCTCTCTTTCTCTAAATATAAATAAATAAACTTTAAAAATTAAAGAATCAAGATCAAGCTGGTAAGAGAAATTAAAAAATCCGAAAATATCTGTGGCAGGCCCCATGAAAGCTAATTCTATTGCTATACACACTATCATAGACGATTGGGAACATTTAGTCAATATTAGATCCTGAGGTCATCTTCTAGATTGTTGAAATTCCACCTGTGTGTAGTCTTTAGACTCTCTGGATCTTTAGGAATGAAAGTAATGGTGCTCATAAGGAAAGACCAGGACCCAAAGACTGCTCATGGAGTGGAAATATTGGAGCAAATTCAGATGACTGATGGATGACTTCAAGTTAGTGCAATTACTGAACCTGCTTAAAATTATAATCAGATGTGTTTTAGACCCTCCATAGAAACCTATGTAGACTAAACAGAAAACACATACTCACTAAAGAACACACCTGCACACACACAATACATGGACTGGAAAGTTTATTGTGATAGTTGAAAATAACACAGGAGTCACTTTAACTCTTTATGTACCATGTAGTCTTCTTCGCTCCCACACAGCATTCCCACGCTCCTTGCTTGGTGAGAGTTATAGACCCCCGACTCATTCTTCTACTAACACATTGCTTAATTATGATGCTTGTAACTCTTGTTTTTCCCTCAAGAGTGGAGAGCGCATTTGTTACTTACTCACAGTGTATTTAGAGCACTTCAAACTATGACTGATGCATGGAAGTCAGTCTCTAGATATATGTTGAACTCAATTATCCTTGATTTTTCTTCTGAAGAAATAAATAGAAATCTTTAATGTTGACAATCTAATTCAGAGGAACCTCAGAGTAGACAAAAACTTAAGAAAAGTTATTGCCTATTTTTTTCCATACCTTATGTAATGCATATTTTACATCTTTGTTTCTCAGGCTATAGATCAAGGGATTCAGCATGGGGATAACAAGGGTGTAAAAGATGGATGCCACTTTATCAGTGTCGAAGGAATGACTGGACTCAGGTTGCACATACATAAATATCAAAGTTCCATAGAACACTGTGACTACTGTCAAGTGGGACCCACAGGTGGAAAAGGCCTTATATCTCCCCTCAGTGGAGCTCATTCTGACGATGGCTGCCAGGATCAGCAAGTAAGACACAACAACTATAGGAAAGGATGAAATCATATTTAAAACTGAGAAATTCAAAATCATCAATTCAATTTCATGCCTGTTTGAGCACAGCAAGGATACCAAGGGAAGACAGTCACAGTAGAAATGATTGACAATATTGTAGCCACAGAAGGATGAAGTAAAAATATTTATGTTGATTGACAGAGACACCAATGTGCTGTAGAGATAGAGGATTGCCACCAGCACCTGACACAGCCTTTGTGACATGATGACTGGATAGAGCAGAGGGTTACAGATGGCCACGTAGCGGTCATAGGACATAGCCGACAGAATGAAAAGCTCACTAATGATGAATATAATGTAGAATGCTCCCTGCATGGCGCACAAATAATAGGAAATTGTGTTTTCTTCCACAACAAAACTTACTAACATTTTTGGCCCTACAGCTGTTGAATAACCCAGATCAGTGAGAGCCAGGTGCTTGAGAAAGAAGTACATGGGTGTTTGCAGTCTGAAGTCCACCGTGGTGAGGAAGATCATGCCCAGGTTGCCCACCACTGAGACTGAGTAGATGATGAGGAAGAGTCCAAATAGTGGAGCTTGCAATTCAGGACGTCGTGTGATTCCCTCGAGAATGAATTCATTCATCACTGTGAGGTTGTGCTTTTCCATCTGGATTTGCTAGAACATCTATTCCGGATAGAGATATCATCACAGCCAATAGATATCATGTACTACCTCCGAAGAGAAGTTTTGGTATGTCAAACTAGTATGAATAAAATACATTCAAACTTATTCAGGATATTTGAAAATTAACCTATCTCCCACTGAGAACAACTATATACACATAGAGAAATGGAAATAGATCAGTGGTTCTCAGCTGATGACATTTTACTCCATAAAGAATGTTTTCCGTTGTCTAGTGGCATTTTGATTGTCATATCCAAGAGTTGGGATGCTACTGAGATCTAAATGTTAGACAGCAGTTAAGCTGCTAAATATCTTCATATATCCAAAATCTAGGCCATGATACTCTACACCCAAGAATAACAAGAGTAACACTGTTTAGAAACCCTTTTGATATAATTAATGAGATAGATAATAGATATGTGTTTTTATTGTTGGATAGATAAAAATTTATAAAGATAAGAAGATCTGGATAGTAAAAGAAAAAACTAAAAAAGTTAAAAGTTTAAGGATTAGATATATGGGTGATTATTTTACTAGTCTTTACAGTAATTTTTCTACTACATATGATATAATCACAAAATGATATAAAATACATCAATAATATGACCCAATACATATGTCTTTTATATATTAAGGTTTTTCAATGTTTATTAATTTAGTTTGGGAGGGAGGGAGAGAGAGAGTGGAAGGGAGAGAATGTGAAGAAGGCTCAGCCCCGTCAGTGCACAGCCGGATGCAGGGCTCCATTCCACAAACCATGAAATTATGACCTGACTCTAATCAGGAGCTGGACACTTAACCAACTGCAGAATCCAGGAATCCCCATAATAAAAAAGTTAAAACACAAATTTCCAAAATGCAGAAATCCCAGTACTCAAAACATGGTCCTATGAAAGATATTTTACCTAAGATGAGACTGACTGCAAAATTAGCATACTTGACAGATATTTGACAGCTGTAGGAGTAGGAAAAGTATAACACATCATAATGAGAATTAGTTTTGTTTATATGGTAAAACATACCAGGAGATACATTTTGGATATATAGTGTCAGTTGTATCTCAATTTATAGTATAACCAAAGGTTTGTTTTGGGCAAAAGAGCAAGTTATCTAAAAGTCTTTATTCTCATATATAAACCTGATGTTTCCTAGATGAGTTTTAGATAGGATACATGAAGTTTCAGTAATTTAATGTGTCTTTGTTACCTGGAAATAGTTCTCAAATATCAAGTACATTATGGGGTTTTGTTTGTTTGCTTGCTTGTCTGCTTGGGTGTTTTTTTAGTGATAGTAACTTACCTGAAATGCTTCTAGTTTCTTTACTTATCTACCCACAGATTCTCTGGATTTGGACTAAGTTCTTTGTTAGGGTTGTCATGTGAATAGGTGAGGAACTGGTTTAGCAGGACATATTTCACTACCTATTCCATGACAAAATTTGAATAATCATGTGACTCTATGGATTACATATCCTCTAATTTTCTCATCAATTTTAGTATCATTTTAAGATAAGTGATTTTGATGTAAATTTGCTTAAAATGTTATTCTTCCCCTTATGACAATTTTATTTAAATAGAGATATACTAAGTCACATGTAACAAATCAGCTGCACTTTATCAAGCACGAAACTAAAGGGACATGGTAAATTTGGAGGAAGTGAAGGTTAGAGCACTGATTTGACATAATGAAGTTTCATAAGAATTCCCTTTGAATCAATGGGTATAACGCTCAAGGCAAAATAAATGTTGGATATCATCATGATACGCAATAGCTTAGAGACAAAATACAATGCATTAAAGATGAGATATACATGGATCCTTGGGTGGTATTTGAAACCCCCTCCACAAAGTCCACAAAAACCCCCTCAAGCTGTGATATAGCACATAATGCAGTTAAACATGTATATAAGCCCATAAAATATATCTAAATATCCTAAAATGCCACAGATGAAATATTATGCTAGCGTGAGAGATGGAGGGCATGTTAAGGTAAAGGAAGTATTTTTGGTTTAAAAAGTTGTGGGCATCAATGCTTCTGTTTTAAAAAAAAAAGGGGGGGGGGAAATGATACTGTCTGCAATAAAATTACAAGTCAAGTGAAAAGTCCTTGAGGAAGCTATAAGCGGACGAAAACATATAATTCCACAACTTTACATATAAAGCTAATTATATGTAACTTTCATTAACTTACCTGAGCCTTCCTTAGACATGTGTGACCTTTGGTATTCTCCACCGCTCTGATCCACGCACCTTTCTTAGAACATAAACATGATACTGTGTATCAGTAGATGACAATATTTGAGAAATATTCAGTAAATGCAATAAAAACATTATAAATCTTGGGTTGTGCATGCTTCTTCCCACGCTGGGTTTTTTTTCCCTGCACAATGATGGGAGGCTAAAAATGTACACAGTACTTTTTGAGTTCCGATTTTTCTATGAGGTGAAGAAAGATAAAGGCATTTCCTCTCACCAGTTTTGGAGTCTATAAAAAGAATCACATTATGTTTTCATAGTTTACTGTCTATGTTAAATATTTGATATTTAATGTTTAAAGCCATATTCTTTGAGATAATATACCTGCTTTCTGTCAGATCCTCCTGGAAAATGAAGACCATTCTGTACATCATTCCATTACCATAAAACTTGTGATTAAAGGTCTCCTAATGTCCAAATAAGGCTTCACACTCCACATTGTGAGGTGACAACCTTCTTTTTCCTTATGAAGACATCAGATGATAATTGTATTTATATGTGTAATTAAATGATCATTAAATACAAACATTTTTGAGAGAATCACAAGAAGTGTCCAGAGTCACTAAGTAATCATTTGGAAAGACATCAAAATGACAGATATGACCTGCTGTTTCTTAATTTTGCCAAAATAAAAAATTTCATGCCTCTTCAGCTGTGTACCGTTTGTTCCTAGTCTTGGTCTCCAGTTGAGGGAAAACTACTTATATTGAAAGTAAGTATTGTATAACAGTATGAAAATGAAGTTTCAAAGCTGCAGAGACGCATTAGCCTCTCACCATGTGAAATCATTCAATAAATTAATATGAAGGAAACAGGAGGTAATTCCTACTCCTGCTCAGGCACTACGGTCACTGGGAAGCAAAGCAAATAAAAGCAGACATGGTCATATTTTGCTAGGGTTTTGCCAGGGAGTTAAAGTGGAACTTACTAAACGTCACTGAAACATTGTGGATATTTGGTAGTATGAGACGCCACACAGATTTTCGGTCAGTTTTGCGAGCACTGGAACCTCTGTCTTGTATTTCCTAACATGGCATAGGGAGAACAATTTATGGGCTCCCTTCACCTTTTGAGACTCTCCCTCAGGAGATGCCCAGCAATTTCTTTATGCTGGCTAAAGCACATGAGAGCATTAAAGAGTGCCTGGAGGTTGTCCATTAACAGGCAGAGGTAATTTGTACTCACAAGAAAATCAATTAATTATATATCTATTGATCTACCTATTATATATATGTCTCTATCTATCTATCCATCTATCTATCATTATCTATCATCTATTATCATCATCATCTATATTCAGTCACCTGCTTTTTACCATTCTATCATACATTTAACTAGTTATTATTTATTTATTTATTTTCAATTTTCACCATTACTTAGTGTTTCATTTGCACCACATAGGACTCTTTTTTAAATTTTTTCCTATTATTGATTATTTTAGAGAGAGAGAGAGAGAGAGAGAGAGAGAGAGAGAGAGAGTGAGTGGGAGATAGGCAGAGAGAGAGGGAGTCACAAAATCAAAAATAGGCTACTGGCTCTGAATGGTCAGTACCACGGATGATGTGGGACTCGAACTCACAAGCCATAAGATGATGACCTGAGCTGAAGTCAGATACTTAACCTACTGAACCGCCCAGGTGCCCCCACACTGCATAGGACTCTTGATAAAGATGTGATATACTTAGAGAAGGCTTCTCAGTTTTTCTATTTCCACAGAGGTCCCCTCAAATTGGTGACACAGTGGAAAATTGATAAATTCCATTCTATTCCGTTATTTTAAAATTGTATATGTAATATGGCGCCTGGGTAGCTCAAGAGGTTAAGCGTTGACTTCAGCTCAGGTCTGCTGACAGCTCAGAGACAGAAGCCTGATTTGGATTGTGTCTCCCTCTCTCTTTCTGCCCCTCCCTCGTTCATGCTCCATCTCTCGCTGTCTCTCAAAAATAAACATTACAAAAATTAATAAATAAAATAGTACTTGGTATAAAAATCATGCACTAAACAAATGTGGCATGTTGTTCCCCTGACTTTCATTTTGTTTTCCTTGTTACCCTTTTTTTCAAGGCAGATATTTGCTAATGTCCCTCTCATTGCATAGTCATGGCCATCACTTACTAGTTACCGCCTTTGTTTTGACTTTGTTTTTCTCTTTAATTTCACAGTGCAGTATTTAATCATTCCCTTGTGTCCAAGGCATTTAAATTTTTCTTTCCCACCTTGAAATATGCTCTGTCATACTTGATTTATACCTAGATTATCAAGTTATACTTGCAAAAATATTTTACATATATATAACTGTGTATATGCATTATACTTCTATGAATTTTATTGCTGCATTTGTCACTTTAATTACGTGCTGTGGATAGATAATATGACACTTTATGCCTCTTTTTGTATTATAAGCCACGATAAAAATTTATCAAAGTTTATTCATTTTTTAAAAATTTATAGGTGTTGTGTGTCCATCAGCATTACATTATTACAGTGTACAGCCACATTGAACCGCCTTGAGTTTGTTTTCTTAAAATTATATATATATATAGATTCTTGATAAGAGGGAGTTGAACACTCATTAATTTTCTTAAATATTTCAGATGTATTGACCCAAAAAGCTCTTTAATTAATAAATGCAAGACTTATCCTTGATCTTCCCTTTTATGTCACATACATAAATTATACCCCTCTTATTAAATGTGCATTTATAGTATTATAAGTATCTTTCATGTCATTTATTAGACTGCTTCTTCCTTTTTATTTTCAAGTTACTCAACAGCATACATTTCATTTAGTTAATACTTGTATTACTTAATGTATGTGTATATATACATATAGCATATATAAATATATGCATTTATATATAGCATAAAGTTGGTAAGTTTTTAAACATTTTTTAATGTTTTACTTAATTTTGAAACTGAGAGAGACAGAGTATGATTGGGAGAGAAGCAGAGAGACAGGAATACACAGAATCGGAAGCAGGCTTCAGACTGAGCTATCACCACAGAGCCGGACACGGGGCTCAAACCCATAAACATGAGATCATGACATGAGCCAGAGTCTGAGGCACAACTGACTGAGCCACCCAGGTGCCCTCAAAATTAGTGAGTTTTGACATATGTATATACTGATGGAGCTGTAAATAACTTCAAGACCCAAACATGTCCATCACTCCAGAAATCTCAGTGTTCACACACTTAAACCCACTCTACTCTTTCTGCCTCTTAATCCACCACGACAACTTTAATTTGCCATTTTCAAAACTTTTTATGTTCAAATAATTATAAATTAACAAGAAGTGCTAAAAAAAAAAAAAAAAAGCTTGCAGAGAAGTCCTGTGTAATCTACACCCAGTTCCCCAATGAGTTCATCTTGGAACACTGTAGTATGATTTCATGACCAGGAAATTGACATTGTTATAACACACATTGTTCAGATTTCACAAGTTTGGAATTACTGTTTCTTGTATTTGTATAAATGCACTGCTCTGCATTTTAACCCATTTTCACATCGTTTCAACCACCACTACAGTCAAATTGTAGAACTATTCCGACTCCACAAATTTCCCTTTTGCTATCCCTTTAAAGCCACACCATCGTCCCACCTCTTGGGTAGCTGTTTCTAACTGTTGGTGACCACTTATATTTTTTCCATTAGCATAATTTTGTCGCTTGAACAAGTTTTTATAAATAGGACACCATCGATAGTTTTTATGGATAGCTTCACTCTTTTGAGGTCCACCCTCATTTGTGTGTGTGTACATCTTTTGTTCTTTAAGGTTGCTGAATGGTAGTCCATGGTATTGGGGGTACAATTGTTAATCCATTTAGTCATTGAAAGACATCTGGGTTCTTTCCAGTTTTCAACTATTATGAATACAGATTCTATAAGCATTTTCTTAAGCTCATTGTGTAAACATACATTTGATTGTTTCAGAATAGTTTCCAAGAATGTGATTACTAGGTTCTTTCAACTTTGAGTTTTGCTTTAGCAATAAAGTAAATTTTGATTTTCCACTTTATCAATGTGTACTTATGTATATTATTCTCTTGATGTCCTGTCTCTAAATTTTTTGCCTGTTCTTAATTCCTATAGAGATCTATCCTTACACTTTTGTCAACGTATATCATAGTTTTACAATAAGTTGCAATATATTTGGAGGTTTACTTTGTATAAGACTGAAGTCAACATTAAATGATTTCAAAATAGTGTTTACTTATATTTATATTTTATTTATTTATTTGTTGGTTTGTTTGCTTATTTTAATAGTTTATTGTAAAATTGGTTTCCATATAACACCTAGTGCTTCTCCCCACAAGTGCCCCCCACCATGACCATCACCCCACCTGTCCCTGCCCCTCTCCCTTCAGTCCATGGTTTTCAGTTGTCAGTATTCAGTAGTATTTCTTGATCTGTGTCCCTCTCTCTCCCCCACTCTCTTTCCCCCTTCCTGTCCCCATGGTCTCCTGCCAGGTCTCTCCTGTTAGACCTATGAATGCAAACATAAGGTATCTAGCCTTCTCTGCCTGACTTATTTCGCTTAGCATGACACCCTCGAGGTCCATCCACTTTGCTACAAATGGCCATATTTCATTCTTCCTCATTGCCACACAGTACTCCACTGTATATATATACACCACATCTTCTTGATCCAGTCATCCGGTGATGGACATTTAGGCTCTTTCCATTATTTGTCTATTGTAGAAAGTGCCGCTATGAATATTGGGGTACATGTGTTCCTGTGCATCAGCACTTCTGTATCCCTTGGGTAATCCCTAACAGTGCTTTTGCTGGGTCATAGGGGAGTTCTAGCGACAGTTTTTTGAGGAGCCTCCACACTGTTTTCCAGAGCGGCTGCACCAGTTTACATTCCCACCAACAGTGTAGGAGGGTGTCTGTTTCTCCACATCCTCGCCAGCATCTATATTCTCTTGATTTGTTCATTTTAGCGACTCTGACTGGTGTGAAGTGGTATCTCAGTGTGGTTTTGATTTGAATTTCCCTGATGATGAGTGATGCTGAGCATCGTTTCATGTGCCTGTTGGCCATCTGGATGTCCTCTTTGGAGAAGTTGTCTGTTCAGGTATTCTGCTCATTTCTTCACTGGATCATTCATTTTTTATGAATGGAGTTTAATGAGCTCCTTGTATATTTTGGATACTAGCCCTTTACCTGACATGCCATTTGCCACTATCTTTTCCCATTCTGTCGGTTGCCTGTTAGTTTTTTTTTTTTTTTGTCTCCTTTGCCTTGCAGTAGCTTTTTATGTTGATGAGGTCGCAGTAGTTCATTTTTGTTCTTGATTCCCTTGCCTCTGGGGATGTGTCGAGGAAGAAATTACTGCAATTGAGGTCTAGGAGGCTGTTTCCTGCTTTTTCCTCAAGGGTTTTTATGGTTTCCTGTCTCACATTCAGATCCTTTATCCATTTTGAGTTTAATTTTGTGAATGGTGTCAGAAAGTGGTCTAATTTCATTTTTCTACATGTTGCTGTCCAGCTCTCCCAACACCACCTGTTGAAGAGGCTGTCTTTTTTCCATTGGACACTCTTTCCTGCTTTGTCAACGATTAATTGGCCATAGTTGGACTTAAAAAAAAAAGTCTATTCTGGTTTTTCTATTCTCTTCCATTGTTTTGGATGTCTTTCTTTCCACCAGTGCTACACCGTTTTGATTATTGTATGGTAAACCCTACCATGGAGCAGAGAGTTTCGTCCATGTTATTCTACATGTTTACATGTAGTTTAGCTATGCCAAGTTCCTGATGATTCATTACATTTTAGTATAAACTCAGCCATATCTATAAAATGTCTTGCTGGGATTTTGTTTGGATTGTATTACCTATAGACCCGTTGAGTCATCTAATCTATGTACTCAGTCTGTTCCACAGTTTATTCAGATGTTCTGTGATTTCTTTAATCAGTATGCTTTTCAGCACCCAAATCCTGCACATGCTTTCTGAGTTTCATTGTAAGTATATTTCATTATACTTTTGTGATTATACATGGTATTTTAAAATTTTGGTTTCTATAATATATTTGTTTGTTGATCTTGTATCTTTGTTCATTCATGGAATATTGTGACCTTGCTGAACTCACATTTTGTCAGGGGGATAACTTGAACTTTTCTATTAGACAAAATGTCAGTTCTACAGAGGGTCTCGTTTCTTCATTTCCAACCTCTATGCCTCTTATGCCACTTGCTTTCACTGTTTGGAACTTCTCATATGATCTGTTTTCTGTAAGTATAGATGAATCTGCATTTGGGATTTTTTTCTTGTAAAACTAATGTTAGATTTGTTATACTTTTATGTCTGATCTCCTTTCTACATTTCTCTGCATAATAATTTTAAGCCATCCATATTTTTGTGCCTACCAATAATTTGTTGCTTTTATAGCTGAATAGTATTCACTTATTTGGATATTCCATAATTTTTTATACATTCTCAAGTGGAAGAACATTTGAATTATTTCTAAGGTCTAATTATTATAAATCAGTATAGTTATGGACAGTCCCATATACGTATTTGCAATAGAATGTGTTGTATTTTCTTTGGGTAATTCCATGGCAGTGGGCTGCCAAACTATCTTAGCTGCTTTTTTTTTTACTTTTTATGATAGTAAATCTTAAACCATATGGTTTTTAAATACTTATACAATTTTAAATTTCCACCAATAATGCATAAAAGTTCTCATTTCCCCACATACTCAACAACAGCTAGATATTATCCTTAATATATAGTGGTATGTCACTGAAGTTTAAACTGAAATTCATAAATGAAAATAATTCTGAGCAGTTTTCTGTTAGTAGCAGTTCCTGATGTAAAATTATTATTTCCTGTGAAGAATATCATATTTTAAATTTGTTTACATTTATTTATTTTTGAGAGGCAGAGACAGACCATGAGTGT
>PJEM01020811.1:0-12603 GCA_004023845.1 Helogale parvula
AGTAACAGTTAATATTGAACTAATTTTAACAAGCATCAAATCAAAGCTTAAATTCTTTTTTTCCCCCTACTGTCCAGCCCCCCTCAGTGCCCACGGCCCACAGGTCAGGAGGCTGGGCCATGGTTCGGGGCTGCGCTTCCTCTGGCACAGCTCCACTCTGAGGGGCCCACAGAGAAGGGCCCGCCATCAATCACCGTGCACTCAAAGCTTAAATTCTTTAGCTTTACTAAACTGAACACTATGAATCAGAACATACAAAGATTAAATTGTGACTTTGATAATATAATGTCAATATATTTGGCCATAATGAACAATTACCTTAAAAAGAACACATTAAAAGAGAATTCCTTTTTGCTTCTAGTCACTATGGCCACAGCGCATTTTAATTTCTACTGTCTAGTGACAGTATCGTATTTAAGACCACACAAGCTGCAACAGAAGCTACTTACAGTAAGATTCATGAAGCTTAGGAATTTTTTGAGCATCTCTGTCATTATTGAAAAGTCCCCTTCTGGCAGATATTCCCGCACAGTGGTCACATTGATCTGAGGAAACAGATCAAAGAAACACCCATCAGGCAGCAGAAAACAGGAGCCTGCCCCCTGCACAGGCTTGTTGGTTTTGGCACACACCTGTTCCAAACTTCCACAAGGTCCTTGAACTCCTTAGTTAATGTGCAATTTCCTTTTCTACCCTCCTAAACCTGCCAGCGTGTGTCCATTCCCTACTCCATCCCGTCCTCAGAAAGGTAAAACCGGCAGAGGCTACAATGAAACACTTGTGTCCATATTTGCTTTTGTAAGTGTACAGAGAAAAATGCCTGAGATAATGAAATGCACTGCAGAGCGGGGTGGGGGCAGTGTCAAGAAGACAAGGGGGAAGCTGCAAATGTCCTCAGAGGTGCTTATGGGGGGAAAAAATCCTCATGTTCCTATGTAGGATTCTAGAATTCACTAAATCTTTCTAAAAATAATCTAGTTTCATGAGAGAGAGAATGTCAGCAAGGCCAGGAAAGGACATTAAGGTGTTTCCCTTCACTGTTAGCAAGCAGCAGCCAAATGTGTATATATATATATATATATATATATACACACAATCTGTTACAAGGAAAATATATAACTTGCTTAAAAACCTGTTCTATTTCACTCATTTTTACCTGTTTTAAAGGTTCATAATAAATGGAAAGGCTCTTTTAAGAAAGTTCACCTATAATAAAAACCACTATTTGCCACTAGTCCCCTCTCTCCCTTTTTAAAAAATTTCCTGTCAGGGTTCTTTTGAAATTATAAAGTAACAAAATAATGTATGAATACAGTTTCAGAAAAGATCTAATAAATGCTACTAAAATAACTACGCTAAGTTATGCACTATCAATCGCCCATATTCTAAGTGAACCACCTCCCCACCGAAAGCCACCATAGGCCCCCAGCTGAGCACATTTACTCCGGAGTAAATCTTGCACCTAAACCAGAGAGTCCACAAAATGCTTAAAAACTATACTGAAGCGGTGAATGTTATAAGGGCCATCATGAAGGAAACGAGAGAGCTACATGAAAGCTCATTTAAGAATGTCTTTAAGCAACTTCTAGGAGAGCGGCGTGCTAGCACAGTGGTGGTAATAACTACAGTGCCATGAAGACTCCTCGGTAGAAAAGAGATTTCTAGGATACAGGATAAATTAGATCCAAGGTTTTGAGTGAAAGCCTCAATAATCAAATCCCTTTCCATCAATACATAATGCAACAGACAGTGGCTGGGGCACGGGAAGGACAGTCATAGCATTTGTTTTTAAACAGAGAGCAGCAAGTACAAAAAGAAAAAAATGAAAGGGGCTCTGTCAGAAGATCGGGGTTGTGAGTTTAAGCCTCATGTTGGGTGTAGAGATTACTTTAAAAAAAAAAAAAACCGAGAAACAGCATGACCTATTGGGAATAACAGATTCAGAAGTTTTACTTGTAGCCATCAACAAAGTCATGATTCCCTACATGATGGGGAGCCAAGAAAGGTGGTTTCCAGGAAGTGAGCTATGGTGGTAGCGTCCAAGATTCCAGGAATGGAGTTGAGAGCAAGAAAGAGACTAGTGAGGAGACTATTACAAGGCACCAGAGACACGGTGTGCAACGGAAGATGGCCTGACCTCCTGGGCTCCCGCCGCAGGCAGCCCTCCCCACAGGCAGCTTTTACTGTAACAACCACCTGCTTTCTTGGGTCTCCTCCACCTACACATTCAGCAAACCAATTTCCATTACATTTTATGCATCAGCTAGCTTTCTGGGGTTAATCGTAATAATCCACCAAGGCATAAAGACATCTAGGGTTCTGTGAATTCACAACATGCCTACAATTTAAGGACCTTATGACCTCTTTAGAGATAAGAGATACAGATGAATAGAAAGCTATACATCAGAAAAGTGGCCAAAGATAAGTCATATGTGGTAATACCACAAATTAATTTCTAGATCCATTATTTAAGAAGGAATATAAATGAAACTAGAGTGTATGCAAAATAGAATACCTAAAAATTGTTAAATTTAAATAGTATGCCCATTGTTTTGAGATATGCCCCTTCCTCTTTCCCCTCTGCTTGATAAGTTGTTTCTCATTTGTCCTTAAAATCTCTGAATTCAAAGGGCCACCTGGGTGGCACAGTCAGTTAAGCAACCAACTTAACATGGCTCAGGTCATGATATCACATGGTTGGTGGGTTTGAGCCCTGTGCTGGGTTCTGTGTTGACAGTTTAGAGCCTGGAGCCTGCTTCAGATTCTGTGTCTCCCTCTCTCTCTGACCCTCCCCTGCTCACGTTGTCTCTATCTCAAAAAAAATAAACATTAAAAAAATTTTTAATTAAAAAAATTTTTTTTAAATCTCTGAATTTAAGAAAATAAAGAAAAGGGCTGAGCTGAAAAAATCTTGCAGGGCCTCTAAAGCCATAATGAGAACTTTGATCTTGATCTTGAAAGCCATGTGCCAGGAAGGGGCATAACGGAGCAGGCAAGGCTGCATTTAGATCAGAGCCTGACTAGAATATAAATATGGAACAGATGGACAAGAAAGGTTCAGAGAAAACATATTTAACACAAAAGAGAAGCAAACTCGAGGTGCCTGGGTGGCTCAGTCAGTTAAGCATCCAATTCTTGATTTTGGCTCAGGTCATGATCTCAGGGTTTGTGAGATCCACATGGCACCTACTTGGGATTCTCTCGTTCTCCTCTCTCTCCATCCCTTCCCCCGCTCGCACATGCTTTCTCTCTCTCAAACATTAAAACGAGAGAGGGGAAGGGGGAGGGAGGGGCAGGCTAACCCTTTCACTACAGAATAAATTTCCATTCTTGCCTCCTGAATGCCCTTGACTCCTAAGGAAAAGAACTTCCATTTGTTTTAAAATTTGGCTCTTCCCTAGACCTTCCTCTTGAGAAGTCCTCATAATGACTGTCCCATTAGCTAGAACTATGTGTTTCCATGCTGGCTCAGCCTCACCATCTGGACACTAACACTTCTAGTTAAATCATCATCATCTAAATCTCACACAGTAATCCCATTTTCCTTTCCTCTAAGTAATTCAACCAAAGGCCATGTGAGCCAAAGCTGGCCAAGATCAGAGGAAGTCTACTTGGTACAGTGGGTGTGGCGGGATCCTAGGGGGTAAAAATAACAGAATACAACACTGCTCTTAGAAATATACAGGAGGAGGCCGCCTTCTTCTATAGGACATTATTTAACTAGATGAGACTAGTAGCTAGAGCCAGTATGGGGCCAGAAGGAGACCAAGCACAAGACAACACGCAGAGGGCAGTAGGGCTTAAAGACCCATCATCTGAGTCCTTAATAATATCACTGACTAGAAATTTTCCTTCCCCCAACTCCCCTGGCCCCGCTGAGACTGCAGCCAGCTTAGCATAGGTTTTATATTATGTTTTTACTTCAACCACGGCTATTTCAATAAATTCATCCGTCAACCAAAACCTTTCTCATTAAACCCAATGTACTCTTATTTGGGAATAGGAAATAATAATACCTTTAAAAGTTCACCAAATAAGGGTGTCTGGGTGGCTCAATTGGTTAAGCACCCAAATCTCAATTTGGCCTCAGGCCATGATCTCATGGTTCATGAGTTTGAGTCCTACATCAATCACGCTCTGGATGGACCTTATGGAGCCCACTTGTGATTCTCTCTCTCTCTCTCTCTCTCTCAAAATAAACTTTAAGGTGATACATAAGTAAATTACGTAATGGTACAAAGCTGTCACAATGGAATCTTTTTAAGACACATTAAACAATCTTGAGCTGTTTACTTACTGGACTCTCCTGGCAGAGACACCCGAGAAGCAGCGCTGTGTAGGAGGCCACAATGCAGTCTTCCATGTGTTTGCCAGCATGCTGAAGGGCTAAGAATATTTAAACAAAAAACTGTAACAGTATATCAACACAAACAAACAAAAAACCACCTCAGAGAATTACCAATTCGGTTATCTTTTTCTTCAGAACTGCTTAAACATCGATAAACGGCACTAGGAAAATGGGATATCCACAAAAATTAACCAACAATAACTCAAATAGAAGAGGGACCTTAATATAAGCCTGAAAACCATAAAAGTCTTAAACAAAAATACAGGACTAAATCTTTATGACCTGGGGTTAGGAAATGACTTCTTAGCTACCACACCAAATCCACAAGTGACAAAATCAGATAGACCGAACTTCATCAAACTCAAAACTTTTGCATTTCAAAAGACTCCATCAAGAAAGTGAAAAGACAACATAGATAAGTAAATGAGCAATAAGCAGGTGAAAACATGCTTGACACCATTTACTGAACAGGGACTGCAAATCGAGTCTCATATACCTTCACACCCATTAGGATGGCTAAAATGAAAAAGACAAAACTATTCGTAAGGATTTAGAGAAACTAGAATCCTTATACGTAGCTGGCAGGAATGTAAAATGAAGCACTCACTTTGGAAAACACTTTGATGGTTCCTTAAAATGCTAAACACTGAGTTAACAAATAATCCAGCACCTTCCACTCTTAGGTATATACCCAAGAGAAATGAAAATATATGTTCACACTAAAACTTGTACATGAATGTTATGTCAAGGCAGCATTATTCAAAGAGCCACAGGTGGACACAGCCTGAATGTCCGTCAATTGATGACTAGATGAACAAAGTGTGGTACATACCTACGGTGGAATATTTGGCGACAAAAAGGAACTTATGTACTGATAACATGTATAACATGAATAACATTGAAAACAGTGGGCTAGGTGAAAAAAGCCAGTCACAAAGGGCTACATATTATTTCCCATTTACAGGAAATGTCCAGAATAGGCAAATCCAGAGACAGAATTAATAGTTGCCACTGGCTTGGGAGGGGAGAAAAGAGGGTGATGGCTGCTAAATGGGTATAAGGTTTCTTTCAGGGATGATGACATGTTCTGAAATTAGACTGTGGTAATGATTGCACCTCGTGAATATGATGAAAACTACTCCAATGTTTACTTAAAATTTTTTTTTATGTTTTATTTATTATTGATACAGAAACAGAGCATGAGCAGGAGAGGATCAGAGAGAGGGAGACACAGAATCCAAAGCAGGCTCCAGGCTCTGAGCTGTCAGCCCAGAGCCTGATGCGGGGCTCAAACTCACAAACCGTGAGGTCATGACCTGAGCCGAAGTCGGCCGCTTAACCGACTGAGCCACCCAGGCGCCCTATCCAATGTTGACTTTAAAAGGCTGAATTTTATCTTGTTATGGGCTGAATGATTACTCCACCCCCTGAATATGCTGAACTCCTAACCCCCAGTACTTCAGGGTAGGACTTGGATAGGGTGTTTAATTATAGAAAAAATTAGTTTAAATGAGGTCACTGGAGTGGGTCTTCATCTGTCTGTTATCCTCTTAAGAGGAGATTAGAACAAAGATGCATAGAATAAAGACCATACAAACAGGGAGAAGATGGCCATCTACAATCCAAAGAGTGACCAGCTCTGAGACCAACCCTAACACCTTGATCCTGGACTTAAGGCTCCAGAACTGGTACAGAATCAACTTCTGTTGTTTAAGCTGCTCAGTCTACAGTAATCAATTACAGCAGGTCCTCACAAGCTAACACTTATGCCAATAAAGCTATTATTTAAAAAGAATGCTATGCAACCAAAAATATTATGCGAAAGGAAATATGAACACTGAGAAAATGAAACAGCTGGGGCGCCTGGGTGGCTCAGTCAGTTAAGCAACCGACTTCGGCTCAGGTCACCATCACAGTTCGTGGGTTCGAGCCCCGCGTCAGGCTCTGTGCTGACAGCTCAGAGCCTGGAGCCTGCTTCAGATTCTGTGTCTCCCTCTCTGCCCCTCCCTTGTTCATGCTCTCTCAAAAATATGCAGTAAATTAAAAACAATTAGAAAACGGAACAGCAATTTCTTACAATATTAGAACTAATGTCATTAGTGAAACAGTGGCCATAAGAGAAAAGAGACTAGGCTCAGAAAAAAGATTTGCTGGGGCTTGCTTTCCAGCTTGGTGAAGCTAGCCATATTATTTAATTTCACAACCAGAGTGACACGAGGTTACAAATGGCTATTCTGCAGTAATAAACAGTAAACCCAGTATCAGCTGCTAACACAGTGGATAATGAATGTAATGACTCGATCAGTTTGTTCCTTACAGTGCTTGCAAGCTACTGTATACATATCATTTGAGAACTATTACTGTAATTTCTGATGATAATAGATCTGTTAATAAAGTGAGACCCATAAAAAAGTCTCAAAACTGTAGAAACCTTTAGGAGTCCTACTGTTCAACCACTTTCTTTTCACTGAGTAAAGAAAGGCCAGGCCGGGAAAGGCAGACCTTTCCTGCATTGCACATGTGCCTTCCTCTCTGCTAGGAAATCAGCAAAGAAGAATTCCTATGAGCAATGAAATATTAAAGCTTGTCTGCTCTGAGCTAGAGAGGCCATACAATCATAACAAGATTATGACAAGACATGAATTAAACATTTGTTAGAGGGAAACATTTTCAATTTGAATATATGACTTAAAATAAATGTACCTTTATTGAGGTCAAGTTCTTCATCATCCTCCTCCTTCTTCTGTTTCTCTTCTGTACCATCGGTCTTTTCAGTTGATACCCACTGTATTTCTCCACTTGTTTCCTGCCACTCTCCACTCTTATCATGCTGAGTGGTGGGAGCATCTTTGATCAACTCATCTGTTTTACTTTCTGCCAGCTGGGCTGCTCGTTCTCGCTCAAGGAACAGCTGATAAAAATTATTTTTGAAGATCATTAAAAGAACACCAACCAACATGTATGTACCCAAATATAAGATCTATTTGCTTTCAAAATTACTAATCCTAAGAAGCATGCTGTCTGGTTAAAAAGGGTAAGTTATGATAAAACGCTTTGTTCTACAACCAACTGAAGGCAAAAAGGAAAGTATAAATGCTGTTGGGATTTATCAAATAAATTAAATTGTATCTACTAATGTTATAGGCATTCTGTTTGTAAGACTGCCAATCTCAACATGTGCCCTTAAATACAAATTTAATTTAAAAAAAAAAATTTTTTAAGCCTGAGCAGACTGGATAAATTAAGAAAGGACACTAAATAAAACTACATAACATTAAAAAAACAAACACAAAACTACATAATATTAGGGAAAAGCAACATGGATTCTTTGAAGGAAATTTAAAAAAATAAGCCCCAGTAAAAATAAAAAGCAAAAGGTCTCAGAGAAAATATTCAGAACTCGATCTCAACTAACATTATTAACAATGGAAGTATAACTGCCAGTGTGTACTTCCACACAGTGAAAACTCTATGTCAAAAGGTAATACACTGATTTCCCTGCCTTCATGTACTTTATTTTCCTTGTGCTGGTCCAGTGCTGAATGTACAGAAAGCATTTACTGACAGAATTTGGGGAAAACTCCAAGTTACTAAGAACAACTACCTGAAAATCAAATGCCAAGTAGATCTCAAAAAGTTGCTGAGACTATGGAAGAATGGTATAGAAACTTTAATACCGTTAAGAAAACAAAGTTTGACCTTTATATAAAAGCATTATTTCTTAAAATTGGTTCGAGGATCTGTAGGAGTCCCCAAAGTCCTTTTAGAGAATCTGTGAGGTCAAAATCACACTCATAACAACAGTAAGAGGTCAACTGACTTCTTTTATTCTCTCGCGATTGTACAGTGTTTTCCAGAATCTACATACGATGTGACTGTTATTGCTCTGATGGCTAAGGGAACAAGCACCTGTGTTTTATAATTTTCTGTTTGACTTCAAATTCAATATCAATAAAGTAAATATCAATAGAGCAAACACAAAAAATTCTTTTTTAATAAAGTTTTTTAATGTTTATTTTTATTTTTAAGAGAGAGAGCACGAGCAGCGGAAGGGCAGAGAGAGGGAGACACAGAATCCGAAGAAGGCTCTAGGCTCCAGGCTCCGAGCTGTCAGCACAGAGCCCAATGCAGGGCTTGACCACGAACCATGAGATCATGACCTGAGCTGAAGTCTGACCCTTAAACGACTAAGCCACCCAGGCACCCCGAACAAAAAATTCCCTAAGCCCCCAATAATTTTTAAGAGTATAAAAGAACTACTGAGATCAAAATATTTGATAAGAGAATGATGGGATCATAGTATATGACTCTGGAAAAGATCAAGTTGTTATGAATTACCTTCTTTTAAAAAGTAGTTTCAGGGTGCCTGGGTGGTTCCGCTGGTTAAACGCACTCACAATTTGTGAGTTCAAGCTCTCCGCTGGGCTCTGTGCTGGCTGCTCAGAGCTTGGAGCCTGCTTTAGATCCTATGTCTCCCTCTCTCTCTGCCCCTCCCCTGCTTGTGCTCTGTCTCTCAAAAATAAAATAAACACTAAAAAAAATTAAAAAAAAAAAAAAAGGTAGTTTCAAAAAGGCCAAAAGGATTAACAGGATAGCAAGGGTTTTGGAAGCAATGAAAAGGATAGTTCATTATCAGTTCTGAAGAAAATGGTAGTGAGGAACTTACTAGACTGGAAAAGAAAAACTACAGTGCTACAGTTTAAGGAACAAAGCCATGCAGTGTTTTGGGAGAAGCATAAATTGAGGACAGGGCGTGTCTGGTGGCTGTGATATGGTGACTTGAGGACGTCAATTTTTCTTTCTTTCTTTTTAAGTTTACTAATTTAATCTCTACACACAATGTGGGGTTTAACCTCCCAACTCCATGGTCAAAAGCCACATGCTCCTCCAACTGAGCCAGCCAGACATGCCACAGGGACATTAATTTTTAAATATGTTTATTCTGACACAATTCCTAAGCCAGGAAATTACTCCGCAGACACACTCTGAAAAGTCTGCAACCCCTCCCCTTCCAAAAAATGGGAAGGTATGGCCCAATATTTAGAAATACAAAAATCTGAGACACAGATCATACCAGGAAGTATATGCTAGAGGACTTGAACTGGATAGGACTGGGGCTGGAAATTGATTCCTAATCTGTTTTCTTTTGATTGATAAAGCAAATACACCTTGTTTCTGCTTTTCACTAACAATGACTAAGGAGTGATTATTAGAGTTAAACTGTCAGTGAAGTGAAGTAAGGAAAGGTATACATTCTAATCCAGTGTACCTCTCCGGCGAGGGTGAGCTAGAGAGAGTGAGACACACATACACACCCACAAAGGAAAAGAGGAGGGGGAGGTGGGAGAGAGGCGGGAAAGGTGCAAATGATGAAGTTGGACAATGAAACAAACTGAAGGTGTTAGCTTGTTCTGAAGTTGTTGCTTACCTGCACTAAAGCCTGAACGGCATGAATTTGTCCAGCTATCCTTAAACTATCATCTCCTTCTCCACTACAGAGGGAAGAATCAAAAGAACATGATGTTTCCATGTTGACAAGACAGTGCCGATTCCGAGCACTATACTCCACTAGATTTATCAGTAGACCTAAGCCCTACAAAAATTAAAACATGCATATTACCACAGGTGAGAATTAAAAGCAAATTAACACAATATACCTAACTTGTGTTGGCAGCTAGCAACCTAATCTGTGTCTGCTATCCACTAAATTGTTAAAAACCAGTGCATAAAACCATCTTCCCAATGATTTCACTGCTTTTTAAAAATCACTTTTATTTAGGTGGGGTTTTTTTAAAGATTTTTTTTTATACTTAATACTTCTTATTTTCGCACAGAGCCCTTTTTGGCTCTCTTTTGTACAATATGAGGTATGTTCACAAGCAATCCACTGGAACCCACAATATATAGAACAGCTGGTTCTTAAACCCAAAACTAGGGTGAAGTTTTTATCATTTTAATAGATTAAATACTGATTTCTGAAATAGTCACTACAACTCACCAGCACTCGGATATCGAATCTCTGCTCCTGAGGTAGGTACTTTGGAACCTGAAGCACACAGTTCATTGCTGTGCCAATCAAGCCATCCTGTTCTCCCGTTTTGGTGCTGCCCCACTCTGAAAGAGTTAAGAATATGAAAAGTGTTGTGGATTCTTCTCTAGGATACCACCAACCAATATTCATAAACACTGATACTAAAAGTTAGGAATACATAGCTATTTCTTTATTAATATATATTTTTGACCATAGTATTTCCAAACCGAGCTACCAGGCTGACCCTAAAAATATTAGGGTGCCTGAATGGCTCAGTAAAGCATCTGGACTCTTGATTTCAGGCCAAGTCATGATCTTACAGTTTGGGAGTTTGAGGCTCCACAATGACAGAGCAGAACCCACTTGGGATATTCTCTCTCCCTCTCTCTCTGCCTCTCCCCTGCTTCCACTCATGCTCATTCTCAAAAATAAACTTAAACAAAACCCCTCTAAGTAGTTAAATGTATACATGAGTTACATGATGTCCATTAAAAAATCACTACACATCAAGAAAAGAAGGGGAATAACTTTTTACATGTAACATAAAATCTTTCAAAGAGAATGAATGTAGAAAATACAACTTACCATTGTCATTAGTTAAATTGAGCAATACCCCAATGATGGCCCTCATGCAGTCTTCTACTGCTTTGCCCACATGGTTGGTTACATTCTGGTGGGGCAGAGGCTTACTGTCAGGTAAGCATATACTGTTCTCAGCACGGTTATACTGCTGAATCAATCCTTCACAATGTTGTAATGCTCTTAAGAGAAAACAAAATGTAGACTATTAGGCTAAACAAAATCAGTTACACTAAGAATTTCTATGCACTTGGACCTTAATGTTTTAAGTCTGTCCTAAATGCTGCCAAATTAATTTCTTTCTATTACAGAAGCTATAATGTATTAACTACTTCATCATATATCAAGTATGTCTAATATTACTAAGCACTAAATTTTGAGAAAACTCAGTAATTTAAATTTTTCTAAATTAAAATTATATACTCAGTGGAGAAGCTTGTATCTGTACTACTAACAGCTGTCCCCACTTTACCAATCTCTCCAACAAAACAGACCTACCACGATCCCTCCCTAAATAAGGCAAAACCTTTAAAGCTACATTTCTGAATTTCATTTAGATATTTTTTATTTAGGATGCAAACTCTGAGCAAGTAGAGAATATTATTGGTGTTAATAATGCATAATAAATAACCTTGTACAGATGATATAAATACTTCATAAGCATTAGAGGACATCATATTTTCTTTTTAACACGAGGTCATTTAACTGACATGTCTGCTGGCAGCCTAAGGGTATCAGTTACATCCCAAGGATTCTCAAGATGCTACCCAAAATAACAAGGAAATATAATCCTTAAGTCAGCCTAGTATTTCTGAAGACTCTCTTTAAATCACTAAGTCCATTAATTCAAAAAAGTAAATGAGAAATGAGGTGGACTCTGTCAGGTGATTCCTCATGTATTATATATACACCATACAAAACTCCTAAAGAAAAACTATTATAACTCATCCTTCTCTAGCCTCTCCTTTAACACACACTAGATGGTTAGGAGGGTGCTCCTCATGTCTAATCAAAATAATTTGTTGTTTGGGATATATGGATGGCTCAGTCAGTTAAGCATTCCAACTTCAGCTCAGGTCATGATCTCACGATTTGTGGATTCCAGCCCCACATCAGGTTGTGCTGACAGCCTTCAGATCCTGTGTATCCTCCTCTCTCTGCCCCTCCTCTTCTCTCTCTCTCTCTCTCTCTCTCTCTCACACACACACACACACTCTATCTCTCTCTCTCAAAAATGAATATAAAATAATAAACTAAAAATAGAATAAAATATAATTTGTTGTGTAGATGTTTGAGGATGTTAGCCAGAAGTAAACATGCTATTACTGTTAACTGCCTTCATAGTACTGAGCTAAAACATGGTTTTGGTTGGTCAACGAAGGGAGAACAGCAGAGGTATGTCATTTAATCTTCCAATGTGCTATCCCTGCATTTATCAGGGTCCTAATCAAAAGTTCAAAAAGTCACAGCATTACTTCACAAACATCCAATTCTGACCCCTACTGCCACTTCTAAGACATTTGACAGAAAATTCCTAATCACAATGAAAGATAGAAATTGTCATAATAAATACCTCCTGGAAGACACCATGAGTCAGGGGTCATGACATATACAAGACATTTTTATTTTTTTAATAAATATTTTT
>PJEM01020813.1:0-12599 GCA_004023845.1 Helogale parvula
AAAAAAAGAAAGTTTACTCTCAATATTGTATCAGTTCTCCTGTTAGTCAATTGTTGTAGGTAAAGATAAGATTTAAGAACTATGAATTTTATTGTAATTTAATTATTTATCTGACAATTCCTAGGAGGAATATCCCTTACTTCTCAGCTGTGGTGGATTATTAAGAACTATCTCTGATTATTTTTACTTAAGATTACCTATTTTTAACCAAAAGATGAAAAATATCACATGCTTTATATCCCACTAATAATAATTTCTGGTTAAAAATGAAGTAATAAGGGGTGTACATCAAATTGTGGTGTAGTAATTACTATCAAGACTTAATGTAAATCTCATGCCAGGTACTATTCTAAGTATTTTTCTCATAATTCTCATAAGAACTTTATGAAATATATTTTATTGTTACCCTTATTTTTTAAATTATATATTTTTTTATTTTGAGTATAGTTGACACACAATGTTACATTAGTTTCAGTAGTGTATAACAGACTGATGGGACAAATGTATACATTATGCTGTGCTTACACATCTACCTACCATCTGTCACCATACAACACTGTGACGATATATTGACTATATTCCCTATTCTGTGCCTTTTATTCCTGTGACTGACTCATTCCATAATCAAAAGCCTATATCTACCTCCCCCCTTTTCCCATTTTGCCCAATCCGTCTACCTACTACTACAGACATCAGTTTGTTCTCTGGACTTACAATTCTGATTCTGTTGTTTGTTTGCTTGCTTATTCACTTATTTTTTAGATTCTACATAAAATAAATCTTTATTAGCCTGACTTAATTCACTTAGCATAGGACCATCCATGTCATCATAAATGGCATGATCTCATTCTTTTTTATGGCTGAGTAACATTCGTGTGTGTGTGTGTGTGTGTGTGTGTGTGTGTGTGTGTGTGTGACCTCTTTCTTATCCATTTGTGTATCGATGGATAGTTAGGTTGCTTCCATATCTTGGCCATCATTATCCTTATCTTCTTTTTAAAAGTCTATTTATTTATCTTGAGAGAGACAGTGAGCAGGGGAGGGGAAAGAGCAAAGAGGGAGAGGAAGAGAATCGCAAGGAGGCCCCACACTGCCAGCACAGAGCTGGGCCACTGTTATCCGTAACAGTTGAGAAAACTGAGGTGCAGAGAAGTCAACTAGCTGAAGTTTTCATAGCAAATAAGGACTCGTATGTAAATCCAGTGCTGTTTGGTCTCAGAGTCCATACACTTAACTATTAGACCATACTACCTCCCCATTGACTTCTTTGATCTTCTTCCTATCAATGCCTCCACCTCTCATATATATCTGAGTGAAGCTAGAATGTTAGTGGTCTTTAACTTTCTTTCAATGACAGCTTACTCTGACAACATAGGCTGGGTTAGATGCCCTTCCTGTCCTATTCTCCCCTCTCCAGTAATGCCTAATATGCTGGGTTGTTGTAACTTTTCTTCTCTGTTCCCCAATTGATAGTAATTCCTGAAGCAATAATTACTGAAAGACTGGCACTCAACTCAGTGCCTCGAATATATAGAGATTCATTAAATGTCTGCTGGATGAATAGATACTTCTCACTGTTTGTAGGTCTGCCTTGTGGCATTTCAGGCTGCATTAAAACAATCATATCCCCAACCCACCACCACCACCATTACAATTCTCCAAATTGTGACAAACTTCATTTTTCTTTTTGAAATACTTTAAGAAAGCATAACAAAAACTATCCCAAGGGGGGAAAAGGCCTTACCTTCTAAGTCTTCTTTCTCAAAGTGTGTTTTGAGAATAGAACGAGTTCCACCTCTATCCACAACTGCCTCTTCATCATTTCTCTGTAGAATGGGAAGAAAGAAGATTAAATGACATTTCATTTATCTTTATCCATAGGGATACTTTCCAAGACCCACTGTGGATGCTTGAAACTATATATGGTACCAAACCCTATATAAACTACATGTTTTGCAATACATATATACCTATGAAAAAGTATCATTTATAAGTTACGCACAGTAAGAGATTAACAATAATAATGAAATAGAACAATTATAACAATAGGCTATAATAAAAGTTATGTGAATGTGGTCTCTCTCTCAGAATGTCTTACTGCACTATACTTACCGTTTTGTGACGATATGAGATGACAAAATGCCTATGAGATGGGATACAGTGAGGTGAATAATGTATGTAGGCACTATGGCATAGCATTAGGCTACTATTGACCCTCTGATGTATCTCAGAAGAAAGATCATTTGCTTCCTGGCCATAGTAGACCTCAGGTCACCACAGATAAAAGTGGACCACTCTACATATAGTCCCTTAATTTCAGAAAATAACTATAATATAATCTAATATTTTAGGGGTTTAATTCAATCACTCAAATGTACTTGTAAACAACTATCTATTTGATTATCGAGTGTCAGTTTAAAAAGGAGACTAAAATTAAATTGACCACATAGTCAGAGAAGGAATGTCATTTGACTTTCTATGAAGTTGAAGGTAGTCAAACATTCTAGTTGCCATCATTTGTTAGTGAAATGAAAAACAGAAAACAAACTGTTATCTTGTCAATTTTGTGCCATGCATTTTTAAATCTCCGATAAAGAATTCTTGTTAACAAGATGACATTTGGACTATACAAGGAAAATATGGAAATCATTAATATTAACACCACTAATGCTATGGCAAGGTGAAATAATTTCACTGCCATTTAAAATGGGGTTGTGGGATCTAATCTCTTGAAAGCAATTAGTACCAATTATTAGGTAAACTACAACTCTAATTACTTTGCTTCAGTATAATGCATTTTATTCAAACTAAACTTTTAATTATAATCCTATACATTCCACTTTCTCTACACAGTCTCTTTCTATATATACAGGTATATAGGGCTTTTTGTAGTTTTATTTAAGTGGTTCTTTTTGGGTTTTGTTTTGTTTTGGGGGGGTTCTTTTACTTATTTAGAATGGCTGTATGGAGACTCTCTCTTCTGAACATTGTATATGTGCTCAAAACAATATACACTAATTTGGTATTCAATAAAATAATGAGGGAGGAGGGGTAAGTATAATCCATTAAACCATGCAGGTATGAACAAAATACAAAATAGTGAATAGGGGCGCTTGGGCGGCTCAGTCTGTTAAGCAAACGACTTCAGCTCAGGTCATGATCTCACGGTTCGTGGGTTTGAGTCCCACATCAGACTCTGTGCTGATAGCTAGCTCAAAGCCTGGAGACTGTCTTCAGATTCTGTATCTCCCGCTCTCTCTGACCCTCCCCTGCTCACGCTGTCTCTCTCTGTCTCTCAAAAATAAAAAAAAATAAACTTAAAAATAAATAGTGAATAAAGTCAAATACAGATTATTTCCAAATTTTATTTGATGGTGAACACCTACATAAAAACTCTTTAAAAGTAACACTGAACACAAAGGAGAAAAGGTAGGAAGGGAAAGAAAAGGTAAGAAAAAGACACGCTAAGGATGAATAAATCTTCCATCATGTATTTCTAAGCCTGTTCTAGTATATGACTAATAGAAAAAATTAAAGATTTCTGTTTCTTCTTCAAAAGCTTTTTCATTCCCATACATAGTCTTAATAAAGATTTGGCCTCCCTGTTTTAAAAATCAGTACTGTAAACTCTAGGATAACAGACTAAAGTACATATTCAACTTAGAAAGATCAGCTCTCATATGCTTCACATGCAGCAAGACACACAGTAGAAAAACATGTTTGAGAGCCTGTTGTCCTGTGTCTTCCAGACGGCATGTGCTGAGACAGGTTAGGGCAAAGAGTCTAGAATCAGAATGAAGGAACACTATACTGCAAAGGAGAGAAAACATGAATATTAAGATATGATTCAGAGCCTACTGCTCTTGTATTTGGCAAAGTTTTAAAAATCTGTTGGTGTGAACAAAAAAGCAATAGAAAAAAAACTAAAGACTTAGGTATTTGTATAATTTTCCTGAACTAGACAAATGCAAATCTTAGCCTCTCTAGAATCTGATACATTTACAAATGACATTTATCCTCTGTGCAGGACATATTCAAATATATGTCACATTGGAATGCATCTCTGCCCTCCAGGGTTTATTTAGGAAGAATGCTAAAAGCTAAGTCATGCATCCATGTTCAGAGGTCAGAAGAAGCATTATTCTGCCATATCTCACAGTGGCAGCCCTTTAAAACAATTGAAAGCTTTATAGAGAATATAAGATGTTTCCCCCTTTATATAAAATATTTAATTTTTATTTCAAGGGCCTGAATCAATTTTCATCTTATACAAAATAGGTTTCTCCTTATTTATATATGGCATATATAGTATCCACGTACAAAAGATAATTCTACTGAATAGCTAATGTTAGGATATTGAGATAAAATGAAATTTTGCAGAAGTAGAAGTGGAATCTAAATAGGAAATAATTGACTATTTAATTACAACATGAATTACAAGTTGAAGTGCCCTAATTTTAATGTTTCATTGATGGAAAGAAAAGAACTTGAAGCTAGAATATGAATGTAGCTCAATGTAAGTGACTCATTTTGCAGTTTCATAAAACCTTAAATACTCTCCAGATAGGCCACAGAAACATCAAATGTCTGGTCTTTTAGGTTGAAAATTCCCAAGATACAACTTAATACTAATAAATAAATTGAAATTCCTCTACTGTGGTGATAGTTCAAAAGACTATTCCGATATTACTGAAAACTTTTTAATAGAGTGCTCCCCTTCCTCCTGTGACCACAGGCAAGTAAGCACGGGTGTGACGAATGCAGGGACACATGACAGTGGGTTCCAGACTATACGGCAATCCCAGATACACCAGTGAGAACATTTTTATTTCATTTTGTATCGCTACCCTTTTTAGATTTGTTGAAGATCAAATACAATATACCCTAATTTCCATATGTATTTACTCAGAACAAAGTTTAGCACCGAGAGAAAACACAGAAATCTATTACACTGCCTCTCAATACAATTTGCCCTTGTTACACTATTGGGTAAACATTTATTCCAGTATATACTATAAAATGTTTTTAAATTTAGGGGTAGGGGCATGACCTACAGTGAGAAATATATATTCAACATAGTCACATATTCATATGTATGTAATAGTTCCACAAACCAACATTTACCCTTACTATAAACAATGTGGCATATTTTCTATTCCAGGATATTCTATTTCACTTAAAAATACTAGTCACTATGCATTAAATTTATTTCAGTACTTAAAAATGAGTTGTAAGGACATCTGGATGGCTCAGTTGGTTAAGGGTCAGACTCTTGATTTCGGCTCAGGTCACAACCTCACGGGATCGTGAGTTTGAGTTCCTCATCAGCTCTGGTTGACAATGTGCAGCCTGCTTGAGATTCTCTATTACTCTCTCTCTCTCTGCCCCTCCCCTGCTTGCACTCTCTCTCTCTTTCAACATAAACAAACTTTTGAAAAGGTTAGTTGTGACCTGTAACTTGAGAAACATTGGTACAGGCTTTGGCCCTGGGACAGAGTAAAAGGAATTAGTTCACACAGAAATCACATCTTAAATCCATTTACATAGACCTCTACCGAAATGAATAAACAGTAATACTATATTTTTCAAATCAATATCTTTTTAATTTTTAAAGTTTCTTTTATGTTAAGTGTAGGGACATATTACTGTAATTATATATGTAATGTATCTTTTGATGAACTATTTTCACTTTGTCTTTTTTCCCCCAACAAGAGAGTAATGATTTGTTCTTCCTAGTCCCCCCTAACTTTCTCCATGCCTTCCCAAGAAACGAACAAATAGTATTATCTAAGATCCTCTCCAGTGAAACCCTGCTTATGACTAAGTTGAATTTGTAATCAGCTATTTTAAAGGCAAACACTATGTAACTGGCATAACCAAATACATTTTGTAATTTTCTACAATTTGATTACTTCTAAACTTTAAGACACTTGTGTTGAATCCAAATGTATGTAAATGTAAATTGGGAATATTTCTACCAGCAAAAAAAGTTTTTAAAGGGAACAGTTTGCTGTTATTTTTCCACATAATTACTAAAGAGCAGTAACAGAAAAAATAGCTTTCTAGCTCAGCTCTCATATTTGAGGTGACCTTGAATCAGTACAGTCTCTCATAAAAGAGCAATTAATATTGGCTAGCACATTTAAGTGTTAAAATATTTAGATTAAAATTTCAACAATTTCTTCTATAATTGTTTGTAAATATCATTAAGCTATTAATATACAAAAATCCATTTTTTCCTAATTTACCGTAACTCTTGAGTACAGTCTCCACAGAAATAAACTTTCCTAACTTTATCATACAAAATCTAACAGTTAATCCCATGAGCAGAACAATTCAAACTTCTCCTGTCCTTTTGATAGTTCTCATCTCATTTGAGAATGAGTTAACAAAGAAGAAAGCAGCTCATTTGCATCTCAATATTCCTTCTTCCCTAGAACTATTTATTGTATTAATTTTTTAAACCAACCTATCCTTCAATAAATAGTGTTGGAAAAGCTGGACAGCTACATGCAAAGAATGAAACTGGACCACTTTCAACACCACACACAAAAATAAGCTCAAAATGGATTAAAGACCTAAATGTGAGACATGAAAACACAGAAATTCTAGAAGAGAACACAAGCAGCAATTTCTCCAACATTAGCCATTATAATCTGTGGGTCAAGTGACTTATTATTACATGTAAAGCTCTTGAATTTGCTAACCAAGTTTTCCAAAAAAATGTTATTTAAATTGTTATTTATATCATTATTTGTATCATTGGGGCCACAGAAATAATTAAGACATGGCTGTTTCCCTCAAAGAGCTTACAGACTTCACCTTAAGTACAACACACAATGGCATTATTAAATTCATACAGGTGATGTTAACGATAACAGTTAATAACCATACTTGTTATTACTTTTATCCAAGAAAGTCAGTAAAGACTCCATCAAAAAAAAAATGACATGAGCTGATTTTTAAAAGATCAACATATCTTTGCCAGGCAGACAGGGGACAAAGTAGAAGTTGTAACTAAGTATCTGACTACTTATTTGAATAAGGGTAAAATATATTGGTTGGACCCAGAGCAAGACTGACTAGATACTAAATCAACAATCTCTGATTTTGTTCTCCTAACAATCCAAAGGCTGGAAAGAAAACCTCTAAAACCCCAGACAAGATTAAAAATATTTATTTTTTTAATTTTTTAATGTTTATTTATTTTTAATAGAGAAAGAGAGACAGAGTGAAAGTGAGGGAGAGACAGAGTGAGAGCGAGGGAGGGGCAGAGATAGCCAGAGACACAGAATTGAAAGAAGGTTCCAGGCTCCAAGCACAGAGCCAGAGGCGGGGCTCAAACCCACAAACCATGAACTCATGACCTGAGTCAAAGTCAGACACTTAACCGAATGAGCCACCCAAGTGCCCCAAGACTGAAAATCTTGATGTGAAAAAGTAGGACTCCTAGAAATTAGAAATTTATATATATATATGTAAAAATATATAAAATGTACATACATAAAGTATATATATATTTATTTTTATGTATTTATGTATATAATCCTTAAATGGACTCCACAGATGGACAAAATATTTGACAGATCATATGAATTAGGGAACAGTAAACAAGATCTGAAAAAATTACACGGAACATAGCACAGAATAACAAGGATATGAAAAAACATGAAATAGATAATTTTTATAATGAGGATAATAAGGTGAAGTCTAACATATACCTAAATGAATTTCTAGAAAGAAATGAGAAAATGAGAAAGAAGCATTATTTGAAAATAATAGGTAAAAATTTTTCTAGAATTGATAAAACACATGAATCCACGGATTCAGAAAACACAATGAATCACAAACAGGACAATTAAAGAAGAACTCACACCTCCACATATCATGTGAGGCTACAGAATGACACATTTTTTAAGCAACAAGGGAAAAAAAGGAAAGATTACCTACAAAAGAATGACAAACAAAAAAATAGAGGCCAGAAGACAGTAAAATAAAATCTTCAGAATACTAAAGAAAAATCATTATTAATCTAGAGGTGGATACCCAGTTATCATTCAAGAAACACCCTTTGGACAAACAGAAACAGAATTTATCACCAAGGCATCCTTTGTAATGGAATTTCAAAGTATATACTTCCGAAAGAAAAACAATGACCCCAGAAAAAATGTCAGATGCAAGAAGGAATGCCAAGCCAAGAAACTAAAGGACAGAAATATTTAGAAAATAAAAATAAGATGAGTTTAAAAAATCAACTTCATGATTTCTAAGACCCTTTCTAGTTGATTTTTTAAATGTCTATTTAGATTTGAGCGAGAGAAAAAGAGAGACACAGAGACAGCGCAGGAGCAGGGGAGGAGCAGAAAAGAGGGAGACAGACTGAAGCAGGCTCCAGGCTCTGAGCTGTCAGCACAGAGCTAGACACGGAGCTCAAACTCACAAGCCGTGAAATCATGACCTGGGCCGAAGTCAGATACTCAACTGACTGAGCCACCCAGGCACTCTCTCTAGTTGATTTTTTTTTTAATATTAAGTTGTTTTCAACTTCAGTGTAAGTAAGGGTCATTTTTGGTCTCTATTCATGAGGCTATGTTTTGGCCTAAAGATTTATAACTCTTACACTTATCAATACCTTTCTCCAACCCTATCATCCCAAATCCTCATGGTTTAACTGACATACTACAGAGTTGTGAGATCAATTAATTATAAGAAGATGATAAACATGTACATATACATTTTAAAATACAATTAGCAATTTTTAGTCTTTCCATAGTGAGTTGTTCCTTACAACTTTATAAGAATTATGAAATTAGAGCACTACATCAGTATTTGGCCTTCTCATCATAAATTAGGACAGTTCTGAGTTGGCCTACATATGCAATAGTCAATTATATGAATTATTCAAACAGAAATAAGCTCATAGTGCCAGTAATTTAGTGACTTATAGGTAAACTGGACTTGAATATTCAAAAATTTGCAAACTGAAGGTGGAAAGAAGGTATCCTAATATAAGCAAAATCAACAAATCAAAGCAGAGAATGGGGATAGTAAAATAATATTTATAAAGGCATCATGGATTAAACAGAATAATTGCAAGATAACTTTAGATAAGTAAAATGGTGCTGAGGAGTAAGAGAAACAAAACATTAGAAGAAGAACTTTAGTGATAAGAAAACAAGCAGTGCAAGGAGATACTTCATATACACGAGTTATGAAAAGTATGGTGTTTAAATACTTAAAAAGGAAAGTAAGCAAGTCTAACCAGCTTGGTGTTTTTGTCCTTTAACCCCACTGATTGTTTTTTAGTGATCTGCTTTTACAATGTCATTAGTAAAGTGGTAGAACCCTGAGTAGTGATGTAATTCACAAAAAAAAAAAAAAAATGGCTTCTGATATATTTAATACCCACTTTAAGTGAAGTGATTTTCCTAAACAAATGTCAAAAATGTGGGAAAGTCAATGGAGAGGGCCACTTTACTTTCCCCTTTAGAATTAAAAAAACAACCAACCAAAAACACCTGTGCTCTTGAATTTTTAGATACTTAGAAAATTTAAGAAATATATAGAAAGTAAAAATACCCTAGACATGGGGGGAAATGAGATTAGATTAGAAATGGGAAATGAGAAAAAGACAAAGGATGAGTAAAAATGTGTACCGTTGACCCCTGAATGACACTAGTTTGAACTGTGTAAGGCCACTTATACATGGATTTTTTTCAATAAATACAGTAAATGCATATTCTCTTTATTATTTTCTTACTAACATTTTATTTTCTCTAGCTTACTTTACTGGAAGGATACAGCATATAATATATATAACATACAAAATATGTGTTAATTGACTGCTTACGTTACCAGTAAGGTTTCCAGTCAACAGTAAGCTAGTAGTAGTTAAGTTCTGGGGAGAGTTAAAAGTTATACATAGATTTCCAACAGTGTGCGGAGGTTGGTGCCCCAACCCCTGCTTTGCTTAACTCTCTTAAGAAGATCAATAACTTCTTACATGTCCTCAACTACTTATTCCCTTCACAACACCAAAGACTATTATTTTATTTAAACTGACGTTCAATTGAGATGTGAGAATTTTTTCTACTACTTAGAAGAACCAAACTCCAAATACTAGAAATACATGTGAATAATCTGTCCTTCTGTTTATTATATAATAGAAACAGCCAAAACTGATATATAGTAGTATTATACCTATAAATATTTGTTTATTAAACTTTTACTAACAATAGGCACTTAGAAAAGGTCCATAAAAGGAAGCAGCATAGCAGCTAAGAAAATCTCTAAAACCAGATCGCCAGAGTTCATATCCAGTTCTGAAACTTACTACTAACTTAGTCATGTGACTTTAAGCAAGTTCTTTCTGCCTCAAATTCCTCAAATGCAAAATAAGGATTATACTGTTTACTTTACATGATTTTTATGAAGATTAATATGAAGTATGCTAACATGCTTAGAACAGTAGCAGGGAGTTCTATATTAGGGTTAGTTAAGTAAATACACTTTATCTCATATAATCCTCTCAACAGTTCTAGAAGATAGATATTTTTATCCCTATTTCAAAGATGGGAAATCTGTAGCTCAGTTAAGACAGGTTAAATGACTTGCCCAAGAGTATAGCTTGTTCAACTAATATGAGGCAGGGTTAGGATTTAAATCAAATTTTATATGACTTTAAAATTCCTGTTCCATCTACTATGTCATATATTGCTTCATTTTCTTAAAGCTTAGCCATTTTTCTTGTAATTTACACATACCATATAAATAACATTAACAATAACAAATTTTAGATAGAAAAAATTAAACACTCAAGCCTTCTTTCTGAAATCTTATAATTTCTACATTTCCTATAATCTATAGAAAATAAATATTCAAATGGAGTTCTATATTTTGACTTTTTAATCTTAAAGTGTGGTTAGTACTAGTGCTCATGATATCATGTTGTCCTCTTTCTCTTCCTGGATTATAAGAAGAATATGATACATTTCCCAGACCCTCTAGTAACTAGTGTGTCATGTCTAGACCAATGTACAAAAAAGTGAGTATGATTTCTCCATGCTCCTCTCTTACCAGGTGTAGAGACCAAGGAGATCAGGTGATCCAGTGGTGCAGCTATAAAATCACTGAGTCTCTGTCAGTCTGAATTCCTGAGTAACTGTGTAGAAGGAACCCAATCTCAACCCTACCCCACCTTTATTGTGAAGCCATTGAGATTCTGGAGGTGTTACTGCAGCATAGCTTAGTCTATCCTTACAAGAAAACAAACACTTCTTAATGTTTATTTATTTTTGAGAGAGAGAGAGAGAGAGAGCGCGCGCGAGCGCGCAAGCGAGAGCGTGCTTGAGCAGGGGGATGAGCAGAGAGAGGGGGACAGAGGGTCTGAAGTAGCAGATACCAGAGAGCTGGATGCAGGCTTCAAACTCATGAACTGTGAGATCATTACTGGAGCCAAAGTTGGTCACTCAACCAACTGAATCACCCAGACGCCTGAAGAAAACATTTTTATATTTATACTTCCTCAAATTATACTTTCTAGTGATCACATATTTTATTGGGTCGATGCCATATAGTGTTTACTTAATCCTTTCTGTAGTATTGGCCTATTAGATTTTTATCTAATTTCTCACTAATGTAAATAATATTTCATTATTCATATTTATAGAGATTAAATGATGGAAAACTTAACAGAAGAAAACAGATAAATAAATTACTGTCTTGACATCAAAACAGTGAGTACAACTGGGTAATTATTTAAAAGTACTCCTTTAAAATGCAACAGAATGGAAGAATGTGCTTTTTTATAAAATAAAGAAAGACCTTAAAGGGAGAATTTATGAAAACAAATAGTAAAGAAAATATTCATTGGTGAAGAAATAGCAAAGTGAAAGCAGAGACTTAAAAATGAAAAGGGACATGAACAGACACTTCTCCAAAGAGGACATCCATAAGGTCTACAGGCACATGAAATGATGCTCAACATCACTCATCATCAGGGAAACACAAATCAAAACCACACTGAGATACCACCTCACGCCAGTCATAGGGGCTAAAATGAACAAATCAAGAGACTATAGATGCTGACGAGGGTGTTGGAGAGATGGGCACCTTCTTACACTGTTGGTGGCAATGTAAACTGGCGCAGCCGCTCTGGAAAACAGTGTAGAGGTTCCTCAAAAAACTATCCATAGAACTCCCCTATGACCCAGCAATAGCACTGCTAGGGATTTACCCAAGGGATACAGAAGTCCTGATGCACAGGAGCACATGTACCCCAATGTTCATAGCAGCAATGTCAACAATAGCCAAAACATGGAAAGAGCCTAAATGTCCATCACCTGACAAGTGGATCAAGAAGATGTGGTATATATACACAATGGAGTATTACATGGCAATGAGAAAGAATGAAATCTGGCCATTTGTAGGAAAGTGGATGGACCTTGAGGGTGTCATGCTAAGCGAAATATGTCAGGCAGAGAAGGACAGATACCATATATTTGCGCTCATAGGTCTAACAGGAGAACAGGAAAAACCTAATGGAGGACCAGGGGGAGGGGAAGAGGGAAAGAGAGTTGGGGAGAGAGAGGGACGCAAAA
>PJEM01020814.1:0-12599 GCA_004023845.1 Helogale parvula
CAAAGTTGAACTACAGTAGTCAGTGACATGTGGTCAGATGACAAAAATACCTAGATACTTTCTGTAAAAGTCAGGATAGGTAGCTGCTGGGGGGTGGGGGAAGGTGGTGATTCCACTTTGAGGGGCGCACGGAATGGGATGGCTGGCAAGGCTCTGTCTCCCTTCATGGCAGTTGGTTTCAAGGTGTTCAATTGTACATTTGTTCTATGCTCTTTTCTGTATTCATAATCTTAACAGGGTTAAGGGCTTGAGAAAAGAAGGGGTTAAGAAGGAAACCACTCCCTTGGGCCTTTGAGGGAAGCCACTGTAGAGATTTCCCTGGGACAGTGAGTGACATGGCCAGTCCTACATTTTGAAGAGATGGCTCTGGTCATGGTGTGAGGTGGGGGCAGGGAGTGTGGGCAGGGGTGCTGGAGCAGAAATGGGAAGGCCAGCTTGGGGGCTCTGCAGTGGCCCGGGGTGGGGGGGAGGGATGCCACTGCAGCCTTGAGCTGGGGAAATGGCAGAGGTGATAGAGAGGACAGTTCTGGTCAGTGTCGAGAAAGTAGGGTCAAGTGGACTTGGGGAGAGGCTGGAAAAGGGGATGAGGAAGAGGGAGCTTCAAGGGTACCCCTGAGATGTTTCTCTGACCTAACGGGATGAATGGTGGTAGGGGTCTGCTCAGCTAAGGAACACCGGAAAAAGACCAGCATCAGGCAATGCCGGGTGGGGAGTTTGAGACCTGGATTAAAGATGCTTCTGAAACATTCCCTGTCGAGTACGCAGTTGGATATATGGCTCTGGAGCTCAGAGGGAAGGCCTGGGCTGAGTCATCCCGGTGCAGGGTGTAATTAAGCCGAGCACAGGGCCAGGATCGCCCAGGAGACAAGACAGAGGGAGAGGAATCTCCATGAGTATTTAATGGCCAGATGAAGGAGGAAGAGGCTGCAGAGGAGAATAAGGAGGGCCTCCAAGACATGTAAGAGGAAAAAGCATCGTGGTTTCACGGAAGCCAAGGAAAGAGAGCACTTCTAGCTGAGGGAGGCGGGCAATGGTCTCAACCAGTTCTGAGCTGTCGGCAGATGAGGAGGAAAATGTGTTCACAGAACACGGAAGGAAAAACCACTCAATCCGCCAAAGCACAAATACGACTTTGCTGTTTTCTAGCTGTAAAAATGCGCACAGCTTCGCCTACTGAATCAAGTCCCTATGCCTTAGCTTGACATTCAGATCCCACCACGGTTTGTCCCTTTGTGGGCTCCCAGCCTCACTTTCCTCTTGTCTCCACCAGAGTTCCAGGCTTCCTGGGGCTCTCGGTCAGGCCCCAAGCCCTGGCGTCCTCCACGCTCAGCTCACCTGCCTCCCCGCCCCAGCAGGTCCAGCCGGGCGCTTCCTCCAGGATCCCACATGGCTATCCACACACCGTGGAAGGTGGCCTCTCCAACTCTCATTAACTCATAGCACTTGAACCTTTTTTATAGGAAGTACAGCATTTAGAGTTGCTTTTGTCTGTACATTTTTCCTCCACTTGTTTACAAGGTGTCTTTTTTTTTTTTTTTCGTGCAGGGTGTGAACTGTCTGGCCTACAGTGGACACTTCATAAAATTGGGTTCTTTTGAACTTTGAAAGCACGAAAGATACACTGCAGAGGCCGGGCATGGCAGCCCTAGGACATGTGGTGACACCGCCTACCAAAAACCGGGTCTTCTGAACTCAGATGGGAAACTGGGGCTCCAGGGGAGACCAGAGGATTTCTTAACATCCTCTCTGCTAATGCATGCGCCCAGCCCACTCCCCAGGCCACCACCCTTCTCGCTGAGCCTAAGTTCAGAGTCACAGCACCATCTCCTGGCAAGATGACACACTGTGCCTTCTGGAAGGTCTGCATAGTAGAGACACACAGATTAAAAACGAGAACCAGGAAGAACACCAACCTGTTAAATTAACAATAAAACTTTGGGAGATATAAAACTCAAAACTGGGAGAAGTGTGGAGAAACCTTTGTGTAATGCTGGTAGTGCTATAAATTTGACCGTATCTTCTGGAAAGCATGCCCGCAAAACTGATCATACACCTTGTGTGATTTCACCGTGGAGTAATACCCAGTGTAAGTTATTTAAAGAAACTGTGCGTGCAAATAGAACTACCTTTTCCATATTAGTGGAGACCCCAAGGCCTAGCTAGCAATAGGGTACGTTGGCCACACAATAAAATGCTGTTCAGGCATTAAGATAACAAAAATGTTCATGTCACTGACACAAGGAACAGTCTCCACAAATAATGCTAAATTATAAAAAGAGCACCCGAGGGGTGCCTGGGTGGCTCAGTTGGTTAAGCATCCGGCTTCAGCTCAGGTCATGACCTCACAGTTCGTGGATTTGAGCCCCACGTGGGGCTCTGTGCTGACAGCTAGCTCAGAGCCTGGAGCCTGTTTCAGATTCTGTGTCTTCCTCTCTCTGACTCTCCCCTGCTCGTGCTGTCCCTCTCTGTCTCAAAAAATTTTTTTTCATGTTTTATTTATTTTTGAGACAGAGAGAGACAGAGCATGAGTGGGGAGGGGAAGAGAGAGAGGGAGACACAGAATCAGAAGCAGGCTCCAGGCTCTGAGCTGTCAGCACAGAGCCCGATGCGGGGCTTGAACCCACAAACGTTGAGATTATGACCTGAGGCGAAGTCAGAGGCTTAACTGACTGAGCCACCGAGGTGCCCCCAGAAAAAAATTTTTAAAGAGCACCCAAAATGTTATTTTCATTTACAAAGACTACAAAGTAGAAATAGTTCGTGTAGCTACCAGGATCAGAAGAGAGTTAAAAATCTTAAAAATAGTTGATTTTATTCAATGGTGAAGAAGCATTTTGAGGATTTTTTCTTGCTGATTTATTGACTCTCTGGTGAAAGCTTGTTTTTCATCTTTGTTGTTGTGGTTGTTGTTTTAAGTTTATTTTGAGAGAGACAGAGACAGCATGAGTGGGGGAGGGACAGAGAGAGAGGGAGAGAGAATCCCAAGCAGGCTCTGCACTGTCAGCTCAGAGCCCAGCATGGGGTTTGAACTCATAAAATCGTGAGATCATGACGTGAACCAAAACCAAGAGTTAGATACTTAACTGACTGAGCCAACCCAGGCACCTCGGAAACTTTTTTTTTTCTTATTGAGACTTCAGCTATTCAACAAAAAGAAATCAAATAAGGAGGGAGCTGATTAGGAAGATGTCCAAAGCTCATGGGGCTGGGGAATGTCCCTTGGGACAATCAAAGTCAGAGACCTTCCCTGAAGCCTCCCCGCAAACTTTCCACCTGCTAGCACAGGATCTTATATATAATATGCATTCATTAAATGTCTGTGGAGCCACTAAACGAAAGCGATGTCATGCCTGAAATGCCAGCCGTTTTCCTCAGTTCATTCTCCTCTCAAGAAGCCTCCTTTGGTTTCCCTTCAGCCCTTGTTTTCAAGCTACTTGCCCTGATTCTGTGAGAGCCAGATCATGCCTCAGGGCTGTCACTGAACCACACAGCTTGACCTTTCATGCCTGTACCCAAAATGGATCTAGGACCGGCCAGGAAGGGGTCCTGGATTCATATCTAACATCATTTCATCAAACCTAGCAACATTCTTCCTTTGTCTTGGGCATGTAAAATAGGTATGTGACAGGTTGGGTTTTCCAGATGCCAAGATGGCTTTTGGAATGCAAAGGGTTTTTGGTTTTTGTTGTTTTTTTTTTTTTAAAGGAAGGAGGCAGGAGCAGTATTGGGCAGAGGGAAGAGTGGGGAGTGGGGCTGTGACGAGGCTCAGCTAAGCCTCCATCAGCACAGACACTGCCAGCTCTGGAGAGGGGGTGGTGTTTCCACTAGCGTGTCCTTCTTGGCTTGAAATGGCCAGGCCTTGCTACACCCGTCTCGCTGCGTCACCAGGTATGTGCGCAGACCCGAGAAAGGAGGGCGTGTTCTCTGCAGCTGACCCTGGAGGAGCTGACAGCCAGACACTGTCTGTTGACCCCACTTCCCATAGGTGGGCAGCAGCTCCTTCTGTGAGAGGAAACCTGGACAGTGCATCTCTATTTATTAGGGGACATTTGGCAGATGGGGAAACTGAAGCCATGGTCGTAGCCATTGAGTGGCAGAGGTGAGAGTCCATTGTGCTTCTGCTGCACCTTACCCGCGCCTGTTTCCACCTAGCCCACAGTGGCCCAGCACTATTGCCCCCACCCCACATTGCAAAGAGTTCCTATGGAGAAGATGTTACTGAATGACCCATAAGTGATTGGAAGGGGCCACAGGATATCTAACAGTGTCAATGGCATTCCCCAGGACGTCAGGAAGGCAGAACCTGAAATGCCCCTCTTAGCCACTTGCATCTCCTCCCTCTGCCCCCACCCCCTTGGATTTACGTCACACGGTTCCTCTGATGCCCCCCCTCCTATGCCGATAAGCCAAGATACCATGCTTTGCCCTGTCACAACATGGCCCAGCTCACTGTCCTCACATGTCCTCTGTCTGCCTCCTGTCATCATCTCTTCACTATAGCTTTGCATCATTTTACTTTTAATTTCAAAAGACAAGAAGGTCACACCACTTGGCTTTAGAAAGAGTGTGATCAAATTCAGCTCGGCCATCTGCCAGCTATCTAATGAGCCAGCATGTGCCTCCCCTTCCCTGAAGGTAAGAATATCTACCTGGGCACCTGGGTCGCTCAATCGTTTAAGCGTCTGACTTTGGCTGAAGTTATGATCTCACGGTCTGTGAGTTCGAGCCCCACATCGGACTCTGTGCTGACAGCTCAGAGCCTGGAGCCTGCTCCAGATTCTGTGTCTCCCTCACTCTCTGTCTCTCTCCTGCTCTCTCACTCACTCTCTCTCTCAGAAATAAAAGATAAACATTAAAAAATTAAAAAAAATACACACCCCATGGAGATGAAATGAGGATTTAATAATATAGTGAAGACACAGCACGAAGTCAGTACCTGAAATAAACTGGGCTCTCATTCACTAGCTAGTAATGGTTACTTTTTATTTATTTAATTTTTTATTATTTTATTTATTTTTTTAATATAGTTTATTGTCAAGTTGGTTTCCATGCAACACCCAGTGCTCATCCCAACAAGTGCCCTCCTCCATGCCCATTACCCATTAAACTAACTTATTTATTTATTTATTTGTTTTTGAGAAAGGGAGAGAGTGCAAGCACAGGAGGGGAAGACAGAGACTGAGGATTGGAAGAAGGTTCCACGCTGACAGCACAGAGCCCGATGCAGAGCTCGAACTCATGAACTGTTTGATCACCACCTGAGCCAAAGTAAGTTCCCAGGGAACTAGATGCATCTATGGACCATCATCCACAGAAAGGGTGATGTGGGTTCTTTCTAGTTTAACGTGAGGTAATTTAATGGAAAGTATTAAGTAAGAGTATAGTGTGGGCGATCTGTGGATGTGGCAAAATCCACGGAAGGGCCTGCAAATAATGGTGTATGGAGAAGCACAGTCTATACTTAGGGCTTTATTAAATCTAGCCATGCTTTGTGGGGAATAATGACGTGTACCAGAGAGGACAGGAGGCCACTGCCCCAGAACACGGCAGAGGACATGGAGAGTTCCTTAGAGCTTCCAGGGATGTGTGGACGGCCAACTCCCCCCGGCTGGCAGTCCAGTCTGGCATCTCCTATGTCTTCATTCCTTCCAACAGGGGCGTGCTGGAAACAGTGCTGGAAGGTGGGTCAGGAGGCATGAGTTCTGGTCCTAGGAGCTGGTTTGCTTTGTGTTCTTGAGCCAGTCACTTCTCCACCTGCTACTTCGGTTTCCCCGTATGGCAGTGGGGTTGGGAATGAATGAGCTCTAAGTTAAGGTGCAGATTTGACCATCCTTTGACTGTTGTGGTGAATCTTCAGTGCCAGCAGAGGGCGCCAGATCCTGAGGAGTAGATTCGAGGCTCCCTTCGGACCATTCAGTAGAGGGTCCAAAGAGCCACAGTGAGACCGGGAAAGTGAAAGCTTCAAATAGGAAGGAGATGGAGTATCCAAGAGAGGGACTAGAGGGCAGGCTCTTTCTTCAGAAGAAAGCTCTGTGTAAGGACAGGGCCAGCGGTGTCCTAGTCTGGCTCTGGGTTAATGGCAATTAGAGACCAAACAGCTGGCATTCAAAAACAACTTTCCCAGGCAACTGGGTGGCTCCACTGAGTGGGTTAAGCCACCGACTCGTATTTTCTGCTCAGGTCATGATCTCTGGGTTTGTGAGCTCGAACCTCTCATCAGGCACTCTGGGCTGACAGTGAGGAGCCTGCTTGGGATTCTCTCTCTCTCCCTCTCTCTCTCTCTCTCTCTCTGCCCCACCTCCGTTCTCACTATTGCACTCTTGCTCTCTCTCTCTCTCTCTCAAAATAAATAGATAAATATCTTTTTTTTAAAAAGGCAACTTTCCATTCCAGCACAGTCCTCCCTTGGTGGCCTCCGTTGTTGGGTGGGGGTTGAAGCTCTCTCCCCAAGCCCTCTTCTTTCACAAATACTGTTAAATAATTGGAGAAAAGTAATGTAGCATCACGGGAAAGTATTGTATTCTACAGAAGATTCAAAATTCGTCATTCTTACTTTAAGTTCAAAATGTATTTGCCATTTCAAGATGTTTTTGTTTGTTTGTTTTGTTTGTTTTAGAGAGAAAGAGAGAGCATGCAAGCAGGAGAGAGGGGCAGAGGAAGAGAGAGAGAGAATCTTAAGCAGACTCCATGCTCAGTTCAGAGCCAGAGTCGGGGATGGATCCCATAATCCTGGGATCATGACCTGAGCCAAAATTAAGGGTCCGCAGTTAACCAACTAACTGAGCCACCCAGACACCCCTCAAGAGGTTTACCCAAGACAGCTCATTAACACGTTACCGTAATGGGGGGGGGGAGAGAAACAACTAGAAACAACCTAAATTGTCCATCAATAGGAAAATAATTATCTATATTACAGCAAATACCATAAAATACAAGCTCTCTGCCTGTACTGATGGGGTCAAGACATACGGTTTACGAAGCGGACAAGAACAGTGCACCAGGATAAATTCTACAAATAGGTAAACTTTTGGAAAGAAACCCAAAGAGCTGTTAACAGGGGCTACCTTTGGGATAACAGGAAAAGGGAGATTTACTTTTCAATTTTATAGCTCTGTATATAAAACTGGGAATTTTCAAACATCATGCATTGTATGTATTATTATTTTTTAAATGTCACCAGGGATTCTCTGGTGGTAAGATTATGGACCAATTTTGTATGCTTTTATCTTTATGCTTTCCACTTTTTAAGACAAAAATGTTTTGCTGAAACTAATATTACACTGTATGTTAACCAACTGGAATTTAAATAAAAACTTGAGGGGCACCTGGGTGGCTCAGTTGGCTAAGGGTCTGGCTTTGGCTCAGGTCATGATCTCATGTTTCGTGAGTTCGAGCCCCACATTGGGCTCTGTGCTGACAGCTAGCTCCGAGCCTGGAGCCTATTTTGGATTCTGTGTCTCCCTCTCTCTCTGACCCTCCCCTGCTTGTGCTATCTCTCTCTGAAGCACTGGGTGTTATATGGAAACCAATTTGATAATAAACTACTAAAAATAAATAAACAAAATAAAATAAAAAACAAAACAAAAAATTTTAAAAAATAGAAACTTGAAAAGAAAAAAATATATTATTTTGAATGGGTGACGAGGTTCAAAAAATCAGGGCAATATAACAAAGTATGCATGGAGAAATCTTATTCCCACCCTGTTCTCATCCACCCCACTCTCCTCTACCCCATCCCCCTGCCCATCTCCTCCCAAATCCTATAGGTAACCATTTTTGCTTTTTACCTTTTGACCCCCTTCACCCATTTGTCCCACCCCCAGCCCCTTCTCTGGCAGTCACCAATCTGTTCTCTGTATCTAAGAGTTCAGTTTTGGTCTGTTTTAGATTCCATATATAAAAGTGGTTACATGGTATTTGTTTTTTTCTCTGTCTGATTTGTATCACTTAGCCCAGTGCCCTCAAAATCCATCCATATTGTGTAAATGGCAAGAATTCAGTTTTAAAGACCAAATAATATTCCATTTACATATATACCCACATTTCTTTACCTGCTTGTCCATCGACAGACACTGAAGTTGTTTCCACATCTTGGCCATTGTGAATAATGTTGCACTGAATGTGGGGATGCATATATCTTTTTGAGTTCGTGTTTTTGTTTTCTTCAGATAATATCCAGAAGTGTAACTGCTGGATCATATGGTAATTCTATTAAACTTTTTTTAATGTTTTATTGTTTATTTTTGAGAATGAGAGAGAGACAGAGAGTGAGTGGGGGAGGGTCAGAGAGAGAGACCCACACACAGAATCCAAAGCAGACTCCAGGCTCTGAGCTCTTAGCACAGAGCCCAGTGCGGGGCTTGAACCCATGAACTGTGAGCCTGAAGTCAGATGCTTAACCAACTGAGCCACCCAGATGGCCTAGGTAATTCCACTTTCAATTCCATAGTGTTTTCCACAGTGGCAGCACCAGTTTATGTTTCTACCAACAGTGCACGAAGGTTCCTTTTCTCTCCAACCTCATCAACACCTGTTATTTCTTGTGGTTTTGATGATAGCTATTCTAACAGGGGTGAGGTGATGTCTCATTGTGATTTTGATTTGCATTTCTCAGATGATAGTGATGTTGAGCGTCTTTTCATGTTGGGTGTCTGTATGTCTTCTTTGGGAAAATGTCTATTCAGATCCTCTGCCCATTTGTAAAAATCTGTTTGTATTTTTGCTATTGAGTTGTATAAATTCTTTATATATCTTAGATATTCGCACCTTATTGAATATATATTTTGGAAATATATTCTCCCATTTGGTAGGTTGCCTTTTCATTTCGTTGATGGTTTCATTTGCTGTGCAGAAGCTTTTCATTTACTTTAGTCCCACTTACTTGCTTTTGCTTTTGATGAAGTGAAAAAGAATGAAATCTTGCCATTTGCAGCAATGTGGATGGAACTGGAGGCTATTATGCTAAGCAAAGTAAGTCAGAGAAAGACAGATATCATATGATTTCACTCATATGTGGAATTTGAGAAACTTAACAGATGACCATAGGGGAAGGGAAGGAAAAAAAGATTACAAATAGAGAGGGAGGCAAACCATAAAAGTAAATACAGAGAACAGACTGAGGGTTGGTGGGGTGGGGGGCTGGGGGGTGGGTAAAATGGGTGATGGGCATTGAGGAGAGCATTTGTTGGGATGAGCACTGTGTGTTGTACTGAAGTGATGAATCATGGGAATCTACTCCTGCATCCAAGACTACACTGTATGTTAGCTAACTTGATAATAATAATAATAATAATAAATCACCAAGACCCATGTCAAAGAGTTTATCACATATGTTTTCTTCTAGGAGCTTTATGATTTCATGTCTAACACTCAAATCCCTAATCCATTTTAATTTCTGTGTATGGTGTGAGGTAGGGGTCTGGTTTCATTCTTTTGCATGTGGCTCTCCAATTTACCCAACACTGTTTATTGAAGACACTGTTCTTTCCCCATTGTACATGGTTCTTTTTTGTAAATTAGTTAACCTTTATAGAGTTTATTTCTGGGCTTTCTAGTTTGTTCCATTGCTATACATGTCTGTTTTTATACCAATACCAAACTGATTTAATTACTATAGTATTGTGATATTGTTTGAAATCAGGTAGTTTGGTGCCTCCAGGTTTATTTCGCAATTGCTCTGGCTATTTAGGATCTTTTGTGATTTCATACAAAATTTAAGATTATTTGTTCTATTTCTGTGAAAAAGGCTATTGGATTTTGATAGATTCAATTTTCATTGAATCTGTAGATTGTTTTTGAATAGTATAGACAATTTAGTAATATTGACTCTCCCAATTCATGAATATGGAATATCTTTCTACTTATATGTGTCTCTTCAATTGGTTTCATTAATGTCTTGCAGTTTTCAGTATACAGTCCTTCATTTCCTTGGTTAAATTTATTTCTAGGTATTTTATTCTTTTGTATGCAATTGTAAATGAGATTGTTTTCTTAATTTCTCTTTCTGATAGCTTGTTATTAGCGTATAGAAACACAACAGATTTTTGTGTAATGATTTTGTATCCTGCAATGTTACTGAATCCATTTATTAGTTCTAATGTTTTTTTTTATGATGTATTTAGGGTTTTCTATATATAGTATCATGTCATCTACAAATAGTGACAGTTTTACTTCTTTCTTCCCAATTTGGAAGGCTTTTATTTCTTCTTCTTGTCTAATTGCTCTGGCTAGGACTTCCAATACTATGTTGAATAAGGCAGGTGAGAGTGGCATCCTTGTCTTGTTCCTGATCTTAGAAGAAAAGGTTTTAGCTTTACACCACTGAGTATGTTAGCTGTGGACTTGTCACATATGGCCTCTGTTATGTTAATGTATATTCTCTCCATACCAGTTCTGTTGAGAATTTTAATCTTAAATGGATGTTGAATTGATCATAAATGTATGTTAAATGTTTTTTCTGTATCTATTAAAATGATCATGGAGGAGCCAAGATGGCGGAGAGGAAGGGAGCTCTGTAAACTTCGTCTGCCCCATCTATCGAACTGAGAAGGACATTACTCTCATCTGCAAGAGTGGAAGGAGAAAATACGGAATCCAGAAAGAAGAGAACCTCAAGGATACCTGAGTGAGTGAGTGCGAACTGGGGAGATTGGAAAACGGGCCAACCTGAGATGGGCAGGGGAGGTGGGAGCCCCAGTCCAACGCGGGGCAAGCACGTGGAACCTGAGAGACAAAAGGAAGAGACAGAGACACTGAACACGCTCATAGTACTGTCTCTGGGGAAGAGGTAAAGAATGCTTAACTGCGCTTGGAGAGAGAAGCTTACTCCATAGATAACTGCTGAGTAGCCTAAATCCCGAACCCAGGTGGTGCAAGGGAAAGAACAGCTTCCAGCCCTGCGCCATCTTGGCGGGGAGTCAGCGGCCGCGGCAGCGGTGGTGTCAGGGGCGCTCACTTCGACCTCGGTTTTGGGAGTGGGAGCACGTACCTCATTTCCATGATGCATCTTGCCCCCAACATTGGCCGTGTGAATCCTGAATCCTGGGTGCCAACAGGGATCTGCGCCATCCCGGCAGGGAGTTGGCGACGGTGGAGGCCTGGGCGCGTGCTCAGGCTGCAAGGGCTTCCAGCTTGTTTCCAGCAGCTCCCAGCACTTCCGGCAACAGCTGCGCACTCATTCCTCCCCCAACGGGAACGCGATCCCGGCTGGAGATTGGGTCTGTGACGGCACGCACTTCACCCCCTGCTGCGCATCTCACCTCAGGCAGGGGCAGCCAGGGTCTCTGCCTGAGCCAAGACAAACTGATTCCTCCCCCTAAGAAGCCAGCCACCAAACCAAATACATCTCATCTGTGGTAGCATAAAAGTGCATGGCTGGAACTTTGAACCAAGGTGGGCCTGGAAAATACAACTCGGCTCAACTGTGGCACAAGGAGATCGGACTCATTAGAGTGGCCTACAGTGCATAGTTCAGCGGAGCTTGGTGTGCCGCCTATCTAATCTCTGCAGACACCAAGGTGGAGACTCTGAGAGCAGCCTCCGAGACCTACCACACCAACCCACGCCTATCCACGAGGAGAAGCTACTGTTTTGTTGTTGTTGTTGTTGTTTGTTTTTTGTTTTTTATAATTTTTTTCTTTTTCTTTTTTTCTTCATTTTTTTTCTTTCCTTCCTTTTCTGTACGTGTTTATTATTATTATTACTTTTTTTTACTTAAAATTTTTACTCCTTATTTTCCTTTCTCCTTTCTCCCTTTTTTTACCTTCTTGCAATCCAGATATATTCTCCTATATCTCATCCCTACCTATCCCCTCAACTGGTCATACACTTTTAGACTGTCCACTGTCCTTTGTTGTCTCTGACCCCCTTTATTTTTTTCTTTTTTTTTCTTTTCTTCTTCTCTTCTTTTCATCTCTTTCCTCTCCATTTTCTTTCTTTTCTTTCCCCCTTTTAATGTATTTGTTTGTTTGATTTGTCTGTGCGTTTGTGTGTTACTGTTCTCTCTGTGTGTGTCTGTCTGTTTTCCTTCTTAGGGCTACACCAAGAAACAAGCCAAAGTGTGCATGACAGTGAGTCCCAAATATTGCTGAGTAAAGAAATAAAATATTCAAAGGCACAACAAGAGAAACTGAGAGACACCATTAAAAGAATATTTCCTGAAATGACAGGCCCTGGACACTCAATAAGCCTCCTTTAACAGAGAAATATTAACAGGTGCACAGTGCACAACTAGCTTTCTAAAGGTGACAAGAGACAGAAAACTAGCAAAAATGACAAAATGAAGGAACTTTCCCCTGAAGAACCTCCAGGAAGAAGTCACAGCCACAGAACTGCTCAAGGCAGATCTAGACAATATACCGGATCAAGAATTTTTAAAACTTGTCATAAAATTAATCGCTGGGGTTGAGAAAAACATCAAAGAATCAACTGAGACAATTACTAGGCACTTTGAAAATAGGTGTGATGAGTTAAAAAAAAAGGCTATAGATGAGGTGAATAACAAACTGGAGGCAGCCACCTCAAGGATTGACGAAGCAGAGAGAAGAATAGGTGAATTAGAAGATATAGTTATAGCAAAAGAGGAAGCTGAAAAAAAGAGA
>PJEM01020815.1:0-12591 GCA_004023845.1 Helogale parvula
AAAAAAATAATTAATTAAAAAAAAGTGTGACCAGAAACAGGGAGCAGCGTCCCCAAGGCAGAAGGACCGTCTTCGGGTCCTCAAACCCTAGTCCCTCCATCAGACAAAGCCCGAGAATGACTTAGCCACCAGCACGGAGCGTTATCTATAAAGTATCTTCTCTTTATTTAAGTTAAACAATTTTCAAGGATGGTTTCCATCTATAAAACGGACAAAGTACAAGCTCTGTACAGCAGTTCTTTTTAAAAATCAACTGGAAAAAAAATTACCAAACTATATTTTGAATTTGCAAAACATACTCACAGATACCATCGTTTTAGCGTTTATGAGGACGTAAGAAAGACCACCACAGAGAGGACGACTACCTTCGCCACGCTTTGCTCAAAGGGCTCTTAGGAAAGAATCTGTACTTGTAAAAACGGGAGAGGGTGGGATCGTCCCGATGACTAAAAAATAACGCAACCACAGTAAGTCACTTTGGCACACTGGGTCATGTAAACATAGCTCACCTCGAGGGAGTCGCCCGGGCCTGCCTCTGCTCGCGACACTCACCTGGTCCCGGGCCGCCGCCCCCACCGGCACAGGGATGGGGAGAAGCCCCTTCCGGTGCCGAGTGGGCCAACCCGATGGTAGGAGGCTGGTGAGAGTTCCGGTGGGGGCGGGGTGGGGGAGTGAAGGATGCTCAAGAACCTGATTAAATTTTACATCAAAGCCAAATTAGTTTTCTAGCAGTGGGGGGTTTCTTCCTAACCCTGGGACCAGCACACAGGTGATGGCCTGCCCATGGAAGCCAGGTGCTCGGGCTGAGTGCCGCGTCGAGACTGGGTCCTGGCCCGCCTGTGCCCCATGGCCTTGAGCAGGTCCAGGGCACCCTCCCCAGGGGCCTCCCTGGAGTCAAGGCCAGCCTCTGAAGACACAGGTGTGCAGGGTCAAGCCAGCTAGGGCCTCCCTGTCTTGGTTGCTTGGCAGGGGGACAGGAAGGAAGACATGGGACAGTCATCCAGCCGCGCGCCCCTAGGCCTGGCCCCAGTGTCTCAGAGCAAGCACGGTGGGGAAAACAGACCACAAATGTCCCCTTGCCTAGAAGGACAGGCAGGCAGGAGAGTGGCCCTTGTGGAGTGTCAACCTGGCAGAATGTTCTGGGGCCACTTCTCACTATGACCTCCCCATCTCTCCCCAGAGGGGCCTGAGGATGTGCATGTCTGAGGCACCCCCCCCACCCTACACGGCAGCTGCGGGCGGCCTGGGGTGGCAGCCTCTCTGGGGCCGGGCATGCATGTGGGCAGCCGGCGGGCAAGGGGAGGAGGAGGAGGGAGTGGCTGTGAGGATGACCAAGGAGCCAATCTGTCACTGCGTGCGGGGCCACCGCAAAGGCAAGGAGGACTCTGCGGGGCCTCGCCAGCTCGCCCAGACTCCCAGGATGAGCCAGCAGTGGGTCTCCAACAGCTTCCTGCCGTCACCCACTGAGGGCCTCAGGAATGGGGGTTTGGTTTTGTTATTTTTTTCCCTAAGAGAAAGGAAACTGAATTTAAAAAGACCCAAAGCAATGTCCGCTACAAGAAGCAACCCATCCAAGTTTACAGAGATCGAGGGCGCGAAATGTGGATTCCGACACCTGGTGGGACTTCCCAGCTGAAGCCAACAAAGGTGCCCTGTGCAGGCGCAGCCCCCCCGCTTCCCCGCAGCGCCAGCTCACGAGGCCGCTCCGGGGGCGCAGGAGAGCCCTGCCTCCCTCTGGGAGCGCCCCGGCCCGCTTCCTTCCAGCTGTGGCCTGCTCTGTGCAGAATTGACAAGATGAGAACAACCTACAGAAACCATAGGGAACTGACCGTACATTCTTTCTTTCTATATACTTGTATTTAGTGTCCCACCGTGGAGAAGTTCATACCAGAAACAGCAAGCACATCATGTGGAAGAGGGGACTGTGCTGGGGAGACAGCTGGGCGCGGAGGGGCAGGGACAGGGGTGCTAGTCAACCTGCAGAGTGACATGGTGCGCTGCTGTGGAAACCGGACGTGATTTCAATGGGATCAAAGATGCGATTTCCAGACAGTCCTCCTCCTGGTGACGTAGCAACGACACTCCTGCCCCCCCCCCCCCCACGCGTTCAGGCCGCTTCTCCGCCGTCCGGGGGGCGGGGGGGGAGGGGTGCTCGTCAGGGGCCAGGGGGCCGGGCCTCTGCCATGTCCACCTAGGCCCCGCGCCTCACAGGAGCTCTCCGACTTTCAGACCATGATGGAATACTGAGGTATATAGTTTCGCGGAAAGTTCAAGAAACATACTCGATACGGGATGGGCGCGGCAGGCGGGTGGCCCCCGCTCCTACTGCTGCAGGTTGAGCGTGAACTTCCACTGCTGGGACAGCGCCGGGCCGCACACCTCCACACTCAGGCCGCCGCTCTTGGCCGCGCGGCTGTCCAGGCACAGGTTGCTGCCCACGTGTCGCAGCTTGGAGTTGCCCTCGATCTGCTCCCATTTCTGCAGAAGACAGAATGCCTTAGGTCAGAGCGCGGATGCAAGGGCACGGAACAGACCCACGTGCGGGCTCCTCTGGCTACATTAAAACCCAAAAGAACCAAGCATTTGTGGGGGGTGGTCTCTGATCATAATGGGGGGGAGCTACCAACGGGCGCACCGACAAGCAGCCCCAGGTGCTGCGAAGCAACCAGGAAAGAAACCTACACGCTCTGCCTCGGTTTGCAACTCCAAGCCTCCTTTCCGGGGGCCCGGGGCCCTTCTCCTGCCCGCGCCCTCCCGCCTGTGGCTGTGCCCTCCTCTGAGCACCAGCGCCCTGCACCTGCCATCCTCAGTCATTAACACAGGACTTGATGTAGGCCTTTCCCGTAGGTATTTGCCTTCATGAGCAAGAAGACCTCAGGTGACGGTATTTCACCTCAAGGAAGGAGACTCCGGAAGCTGAACCAGCTCAAAGGGGACCCCAATCCTGCCCCTGGTTCATGGAAGGCAGCCTCGCCTGGAAGGCGTGGCCTGGGCACCAAAGCGCTCTCACGAAGGGCATTAGGCAGTGTCAGGCCAGAGGAGAGGGAAGGAGATGCTTGAGTGGCCAGAATGTCATGTTGAGGAACCTATTTCTATACTGTTTTCTCTACTAGTCTGCAGGCTCCTGGGCTGTGTGTGTGTGTGTGTGTGTGTGTGAGAGAGAGAAAGAGAGAGAGAGAGAGAGAGAGAGAGAGAGAGAGAGAGAGACTTGTCTCAGTCACCCCAGAGGCCCCTGGTGCTCTGTATGATGCAACCAAGCAGGGTTTGCTGAGTTCCGAATGGAGCGCTTTTAACACAGGAGGTAGAACCTCTTCTCATTCAAGTGTGCGCACCCTCCCCCCACCAAAACCAACCCACCAACCTCGACCACCCCACTAACCAAACTCAATCGGCCAGCCAACCAACTCACCCATCAATCAACCAACCCACCAATCAAATCAGGAGACAAAGCCCACAGCCTCAAGTTAAGGTAAGGAAGGAAATCTGAGCTCCCTCCTCCTGTTGTGGTAAAAATCTCCAATGTTTGTTCTTTAAAAAAAATAAAAAAGTATCACACTCTTTTCTCCCCAAAGCTCTCCCTTCATTAACATAGTCTGTGATTCTAATTAATTTTTTACACTCTTTGCACTAAAGCTGCTTTCCGTATTTTTGCAAATCCTTTTGACACCGTGGAATTGAATTTTCTTCCTCCTGTCTCCCTTTCCCCTCTGACTCTGCAAATGCACATACAACACGAACACACAGACATGCCCAGAAACCAAAACGTCCAGCTGGCAGGATGGTGCAGCTTCAAGATAAAATTAGTGGAGAGGCCTCCTCGAAAATGGCAAATGAAGGAGGTGGGGAAGGCGGCATAAGTGGTAGAAAGGAGTCCAGCTCCCTGAGAACCCACCTTCTGCTCAGGGACCCCGGGAGTCGCATTCACGCGGCTCGCTAACCTGGAGGTTTTGCCAGTAGTGAAATTCCGCACAATCAGATGAGCACGGGAGGTCATGGCTACCTGCCAGTCATCTCCTCCTTTCTGGCTCCCGGGCTGTCAGTCATTCCTCACCGGGTTTCCTCCATTGTTATGTAAAGTGTGTGTGTGCCCTGCCAACTTCCGTGCTCATCATGGGGTGGCCCGGAACCAGGCTTGACAAAGGACGCGGAAAGAATGGAATCTGATTTCCTTCTCGGGAGGGCCTCTGCCTATTGTGTGTTAAAACATCAGCTACATGGCAGGGCTTTGAAAAAAATCAGCCAACCCCAGCCCTGTCTCTGGAAGGCAGCGCCCTGAGCCTGGGCGCGTGGGTCAGACTGCTGGGATCCCAAGGCTCTCCGGCGGTGGCCCCCCACTTTCATACGCTCCAAGAATTTTCTGTCTCCGGGTGTGAGCCTCTCAGGGGTCAGTGATGCTCCTAAGACCCAGGACTGCAGCAGGATCACCTGTCAACTCTTGAAATAAACTCTTACTAAAGTGACTCCTCTAGACATTAAGTGTCTGTTTTGTTTTTTTATGGTTTGGAGACGAGATAAAGTCATCACTGTGTCCCTTCTTTGTGCCTCCACGGATGTCCCTGCCCCATGACGCCCCATGGGTAGTGCTACTGCAGGGATCAGGGATTCCTGGGTGCTTCGATGCCCACCCAGCACAAGTGCTGGTGGCCTGGGGCCAGGGGCCTCCCCATTGGTGGTCCCTCCCACGGACTTGGGGTTCTGTGCACTCCTGAAACCGCCCTCACCGCAGATGAACACGTGAGGACAGCAGACCGAGGCAGAGAGCCGTGCAGCGGAGGAGCCCGCTGCCACACCAGGGGTTCCGCAGAGGACGAGGGGACACCCAGCGATCAGGCCGGCAGTGGCCAGAGCAAGCGTTTCCCTGACTACAGGGAGCTAAGCAAGGGACCTGTTTTGGCCTCCATCCTCTCAGGGCACCCTGGAGAGAAGATGTGGGTCTCAGCCTCCCCTTCTGTGAAACCAGTGTTGAAACAGATGCCCACTCAGGCTCCTGGCTCTGTGCCTCAGTTTCCCTACACCCATCCATCCGAGAAGAAGGGACTGTACGAAGACAAGCCAGTGCCCCTCATGTTGGCACGCTGGAAGGTCCTTTGGTGGCTGCCTTTCTGACGCTCACCATCCCCATGGCCCAAGAAAGGGCGTGTCTCCAGGCCATCCTGCGAGTGTGTCAAGGGGGACCAGCTCCAAAGGCAACAACACTCTGGGCCATTTGGAAAAGGTAATCCATGTACGTATATACTTGAGAGAGAGCATGTGGAAGGCTTCATCCACTTGAACTTACTCATTACTCATTTGGCCCGTTTGTAAATTGAAAAGGGAAAGATATTTAACAAGTAAGAATGTAAATTTTCTTTAAAATACCTGGCGGCACGGAGACGACGTGAGTATCACCAAGAAATCAGCAGTGTCACACCACTGGCTTAAGAAAAAAAGGCGCCTCCGTAAGTCCCTCGTTCGGCACGCCTTCCGTGCAGGGAAGTGAAACAACGAAAACCCCTCCCTTGGGTGACGATGTTCGGAACCTCGCTTCTTCCCCTAGCACTTCTTTGTAGGAGTTTCAGTAACTTCTCAGGGGGCTCTGCACCTGGGCCACGCTCTCCGTACACACGCCACTCCTATACACCGGCTCTGCCCGCCCGCCCTGGGCTTCCGGCCGGCCCTTCCCGCTCCTGGGCCTGACGTCTGTGCAGGGGGCTGATGAGGTGGAAAGTTATGGGGTCGGGGTCCTCATGTCTAGCCCTCAGACAATACACGACCACGGCCACCAGTGTCCGCATCTCCCCAGTGCTCTCCGATGTCACCTGACAGATACTTTCCGGATGCCCACATATAAGCAGGTGCCTCAGAGAAGCTTCTGGAAAGGGGACCACCAGCACTGCTTACCTTGCACAGCACAGCAAGGATGGCCTGACCTGCCCCTACTTCCGTGCCCAGCCTAGAAAAGGCAAGGCGTTCACAGACCTTCGGAGGAGCTGAACACAGTCACAGGCCCCTCCCCTGCCAACCGGGTCAGAGGGTGAGGCACAAATACAAACAGATCAATCAGGAAGTTACGGAGACAGAACCCAGGACGCATGAACTCATGGCTGAGCAGCCCACAGGGGGCAGAGAAGAGTGAGTGTGTTGTCCAGGGCCAGTGCACACGGGGGACAGAGCAGCCTTCCCAGCACCCCGCACCCCTGCACAGACACGATGATGCCACGTTCTCCTAGTGACGGATTCATGGAGAGCCTGCCACACGCCAGGAGCGGCCTGGCAGGGTAGGGAGGTGGCGGACGGGCGGCAGGCGCTGAAGTCTGGTACAGACCTGGCACGGGCCATACACCCAGAGGATGCACGGGGAGGCCAGGCCGAGGGGCCACAGGCAGCCTACCTGTCTGCTGTCATTTTCCCGGCAGCCCTGCAGCTTTATGACCGAGCCAGGCGTCCGGTCCACCACTGTCAGGCACAAGTCCATGTGCTTCACCGACTTCTCCTTCGTCAAGGCCCATTCCTGGAACACAAAACCGCAGGTCAGGGGCGTGCCACGGGCAGGACTGTGGGGTGACGGGGCCCCAAAAGGGAAACGGTCACACTGCGGAGCCAAGATTCAGAGCCCCCTGGGCCACCTCAGGGCCCACACATGACTTTCTGCCTAAGGTTAGGTCTACAGCTGGGGATGTCCAGGGGTGGGGGGGCGCCTCCCAGTGAGGCATCGAGATTTTTGCAGGCTGACGTGGCAGAGAGCTCTGGGAACGCAAGTAACTAAGATAAATGGTATTAACTCTTTTAGCGCCAGATGCAGATCAGAGCACTGCTCTCATTTTTCTACCATTAAATGTGACTGGGAAACAGTGGCTCACGTGTGGTTTCTACAAGATGGGCAGTTCGGGGCCAACTTTTTGCCCACATTGTTTTGGAAAGACTGCACCCCCTCCAAGCGTGGTCTGGAAACAGCCTTTAGGAATGTAGATTGTAACGTATGAAAATGATAAATTACATAGGGGCTATTTGAGCAGAACACACAGCGTGTAGCTTCACTACTGAGCTGTGGGTTGGCTTGCTGATGCTCACGAAGGCCCGAGATCCCTCCGGCTGGGCCTATGTGTTCATACACACACACACATCTCCCAGCTAACGCTGGGCACCACTGTAAGCCTCAAACAGCAGCCCCATGAGAAGCTATTATCACCCCCCTTTACAGATAAGAAAACTGAGCACCTTTTCCCCACCCCCAGACAGGGGGAGAAAGAGGTGCTAAAATAATTTGCTCATGACTTTTACAAATAGAAACACACACACACACACAGCACAACTAGTTATTCCGAGTACTTAATAAGACCGTCGGAAAGGGCGGGAGGCCGGAGAATGGAGAAGATGAGGGAGTGTGGCCACAGGCAGAAGGCTCAGGGCAGGGCTGCGGATGGGACAGGAGGAGGTGGCTTCTGACCTTTACTCCAGGACTGGGCCCTTTCAAAGGGATAAACACCCAAATGAGCGCTCAGGATCTAGAAGCAGCAAGGTGTCTTCCGACCCAGAATTCCACCAGCACATACTGCCCATGGTGTCCATCTCTGCTGGGGCCCTGGAAAGCGGCCGCAATGAGGCCGTCCTTACAGTGACCCCCCTCCCCGCCCCGTGCCCCGCGATGACTCAGGGGCTCTCGCAGGGCTGGGCCCACGGCAGCGAACAGACAGGGCAGGCTGTGACCTCACAGAGCTGATTCTCTGGTGGGGAGAATGGGTCACACACAAATAAATGTATTATGTACACTCAGGCGCTATTAAGTGCTTTGGACAAATTATTTTCCTTTTTATCTGCTCTAAGGGGACTAGGTAAGGGAGGGAATAAGTTATCATTTTTTTAAAGTTTATTTATTTTGAGAGAGAGAAAGCACACACGTGAGCAGGGAGGGGCAGAGAGAGACAGTGAGAGCAAGAGCGAGAGAATCCCAAGCAGGCAGGCTCCATGCTGTCAGTGCAGAGTCCAACATGGGGCCTGAACTCACAAACCATGAGATCATGACCTGGGCTGAAGCCAAGAGTCAGACGCCTAACTGACTGAGCCACTTGGGCGCCCAGAATACATTTTCTTTTAAAGAAGCCCCAGTGTTCAACACCTAGGCCATCTTGGGACAAAAGGCAGGCCCTAGACAGGCAGCCCATGGAGGGACTGGAAAAGCCCAGCAGTCTGTCCTCGGCCTTCCTCATTCCTAACGGGGAGGCCGACCCAGGCCAGGGCCCTCACTACCCTCAGCTTCAATGTTCTCACCTTTTAATTAGTTTCTCAAAGTGTGCTCCGAGAGGAATTCTATGAAGTGAGATCTATGAAGGTCAAATAAGTTTGGGAACCAGTGGAGCTTGGGCCAAGTTTCCCTCTGCAAATTCACAAACAAGTCTCTTACAGGCTCTGAACGTCCAAGAACAGAATGAACTGCTTGGGCTGTTTTCCGTTGCATCTCGCAAACTCTGGAGCTCGGAGCCCTGTCTCCATCTGTCCTCTCTGGTGGCTGTTGGCAGAGGGCTCTACAGAGTGTTCTCTGCGAAGGGCCACACACTGCCCGAGGGGTGACTGCAATCGCCCGTGACATCTGTGCACACTCGGTGCTTCCCAAGTGCCAACGGGCGCTCAACGTCACCGGCACTGAGGGCGTCGCTCAGGGCAAAAAGGCCTGCATGCCATCTTCTATCACGTGTCCCACGAGGCCCATGTGAGACCCTGGCACCGAGGCACCCCCTGCTCGTGGCCAAGATTTCAGATGGTTTGTGGAAGCAGGTGTCGAAAGACGCTGGAAGGGCTGCAGACGCCCAGTGAAAGCTCACGTCTCAGAGTTTCTATGAGCTTCTCGCTATTGTGTGCTTAATTATTTTAAAGCCCGACTTCACACTGAATTCCAGAAAAACTAATTCAGCTGTGCAAACAACACAGCTAGTTGCCACTTTGTTCTTCTGTTGCATTTCAATGATGTGAATTTGTCCAATGAAGTTCATAAATATTTAAGAAACGCTGTTTTGAGCTGGTGCTCTTAAAAAAGCAACGGCCATTAATTTTCCCACTTCCTGTGTGTCTGCTGGGGCTCGGCCAGAAGCCAGATAACAACCCGACTCTTCCAGAGCACAGGACCCTATTTTAGTTACGAAATGTTAGTTCCCCTTGCAGTTTTCACCCGTGTGGCTCTCCTCAAAAGAGCACCACTTCCTGTCAGATTCGGTGGGCCTTACTTGCAGCGGGTTTACGAGTCAGGTCCTCTGTAGGCGGCAAGCGTGAGCTCTGCCTTCCAGAACCACAAATCCCAATACGGTGGCAGCTACCTGCCCTGATTTAAGCGAAAAAGGTTTTTAATCTTTTTTGAGAGAGAGAAACAGAGTACAAGCGGGAGAGGGGCAGAGAGAGAGGGAGACACAGAACCTGAAGCAGGTCCCCTTGGGGTTTGAACTCACCAACGGTGCGATCATGACCTGAGCTAGTCAGAAGCTTAACCGACAGAGCCCCCCAGGCGCCTGGCTTTGGTTCAGTTCAACAGAACAAACGCCTCCCACCCTTTGTCACACGAGCTATGTCTTGAGCTCTCTGGGCCTTGGCCGGTCCCTGCAGGCAGGTGCTCCCCGGTGTGTGGGCAACAGCATGCCAGCCCTTAGTGATGAGGCCTTGCCTCCGAGGGAGTCTCCCTGCACAGCTGCTCCTGTACAATCACCCACTTGGGGAGCTTTTGAGAACCCTGATGCTCTACTACTGACCCCAGGCCAACTGACACCCCGGGCGTTCTGGGCGTGACAGTGGTCGAAGCTCTCGGGGCGCTTCCAGCTCAGAACTGCAGGGGGAGTGCTCAGAGCGAGTAGAAACCTGCTCCCTGGAGAGATGGGCGGTGTCTTCCCCGTCCACCACCCCGAGGGGCAGCACCTGGCACAGCAGGTCCCCGGCAAATACGAGCTGTAAGGGAGGAAATGTGGCCCCACGAGAGAACAGCCACAGCCTCACAGCAGCGAAGAGGAAAGACAAGTCGACCGGTGTTCTGCACAGACCGTCATGTCCGCTCATCAGCGCAGCCCCAGCTCACTGCCGGGGTCTGCTATGCGCGGGCTCTGGGGCAGGCCGAGGTCTGAGCTGGGCCACAAGACAGCGCTGTCACCTGGGCACAGAGCGGGGAGCAGCCGCCTCTGGGGGCCTCCTCTGCTGTCCCAATCTACTTCCTCCCCCTAAGACGGCGCCCTGTGAGTGGCTCGTCCTCAGTGAGCTCCTGCACCTGTAAATAACGGGACTATAACCAGGACACCTCTGAGACGAAGAGGGGGAGCTGTGAGGCATGTCGGGGTAGGGGTGGGGGAGCAGGTGTAAATGGGCAATGTGCCTGGCAGGCCAGACGGGTGCTCGTGGGCCGAGAGACCAACCCGCAGGCAGGATCTGGGGACCCAGAGCCACGGCCACCAGCCATCACGGCTGAGGGGTGAGAGGTGCCATCTGCCCCCGGAGATATGCTGTGGGGGCAAGAGGCAAGCACAGAGCCTGGGATAAAGCTGGTGCCTGAGGACAGGGTGGGTAGCGAAGGGAAATCCTTCACCAACAGTGAGCACAATTTGAAAACGCCCCACAGAGGGGCCCCTGGGTGGCTCAGTCGGCTAAGCTCCCCAACTGGATTTCAGCTCAGATCACGATCTCACGGTTTGTGAGTTTGAGCCTTGCATCAGGCTCTGTGCTGACAATGCTGAGCCTGCTTGGGATTCTCTCTCCCTCTCTCTCTCTCTTTGCCTCTCCCTAATCAGGCTTGCTTTCTCTCAAAATAAATACAGGGGCACCTGGGTGGCTCCGTCGGTTGAGCGTCTGGCTTCGGCTCAGGTCATGATCCTGTGGTTCGTGGGTTCGAGCCCCGCGTCGGGCTCTGTGCTGAGAGTTAGCCTGGAGCCTGCTTCGGATTCTGTGTCTCCCTTGCTCTCTGCCCCTCCCCCACTTGCGCTCACTTCCCAAGGCATCACTTTTATGAAGGCACAGTCTCACCATGGCTGCGGATGGAACAGAGAAGGCCCGGCTCACAGCCCTCTCACCTCCCACTGCAGCCCCGGATCTCTCCACGCTCAGTGTGGACGGAGCCGTCCCTGCACGGCCTCCCACAGTCAGGCCTGCGCTGGGACAGGAAGGATGGCAATACCCTATGGCCCCACGTCACCACCTGTTGTGTGAGGCTGAGTATGTTGCGGAGGCCATGCGGTCCCTAGCAGGAAGTGGGGCCACGTTTCATTTCAGTGCCTTGGACCGAAGAACGGTGCCTTCCCCTCCTCCCTTCCTGTCCCCAAACCACAAAGCGCCTGGCCTGTGGCCTCTCTCCTCCTCTCCTTCCTCCTTCCCTCTTTATGGATCCTCCTTTCAGTCAACTCCTCACATTTGAGGGGCCTGGGAAAGAATACAGACGGGGACCCACATCTCATAGGCTGAACTATTTGAAATCCATACATCCAGCTGCACCCAAGGCTCACCGCCTGTGCCCAAGGACCAGAGGAAGGGCTCTGGGGACAGAGGGGAGACCCTGGGAGCCCAGGCCGGGGGCGGGCGCGGCATGCACATGCTGGGCAGGCCCCACCTGCTTCCTGAAGCTGGTTCCCCCTCCCTTGTCTGATTGAGGGAGTCCAGATGGTTCTGAGCATCTGCTAAGACACCATCACCAAGTAGAGAGAGGAGAGACAGGAGGCAAAGCGTTTGGGGACCACAGTCTGCGTACATGCTCCCTGGAGGTGGGAGCGCTGGACCCACCAACTTTACATGGGAGCAGGTGCCTGCTTGTAAAAATAATTCTTTTAAAGAAGGTTCTGGGATCAATAAATCTGGGATGCACGAGTTAAGCGGCCCCCCGATGCTGCCTCACCCTGTTTATAAACTGCAGGCCCTGTGGGAGCTTGGCATGTTTTCAAGGGGAGGAGAGCAGCTAGCACTGCCCAACCTTTTTTTGTGTACAAAGCCCGTGGTTTACCAAATACCTATTATTATCTCAGGAGAAAATTGCTCTCCAGAACGCCATCTTCTGGAATACATAGGCCCCAGTCAGGCCCATCGAGCCTTCTCGGTCTCATTTGCAGTGAGGCTAGAAGGTGGTGGGGTTTTATGCTTCCTAGAAAGGCATGTGTGTGTGTGTGTGTGTGTGAGGCTGAAGCTAGTAATTATTAATATTTTCTAGCTAAGCCATTGCTAACATGCAGGGGGACCCATAATGACTTCGGTGGCAGCCACAGGGACTGTGGTTAAGCACCTGTTTAGCTGAGGCACAGGCAGGTGCTGATGAGCACATCCGGAGACCGGACACAGGTGCAGGCACAGAACAGGTGCTCTGGGGATAGGCACTCATCACAGGGAGCACACAGGTGGGAGGAAGAGAAGTGGGGGGAGGAGGGGGAGGAGGAGGGGGAGGAAGAGGAGGAGGAGGAGGTGATAATAATGATGAAGCTGGGCCCAAGGCTGCTGACAGGCGCCCGCTCGTGGGTGACCAGCAGGAGCCGGGTGCCACCTCACAGACATCTTGGGTCTCAGGAGAAAGGCAGCCGCTCGGACATGCAGTGTCAGGGCCCGGGCCCCACCGTCTCTGGGTGTCCAGTGCTCACGTCCAGCCCACGCACGTACCTGATTACCCCC
>PJEM01020816.1:0-12595 GCA_004023845.1 Helogale parvula
GGCCCCCCCCCCCCCCGCAGCTCTGCTTCCTGTTAGGGCTCCCAGACTGTCAGCCCCACGGGACAGAGTGCTTGCTTCACCCCCAATCCCAGGCTGCTGGAGCCCGCATCCATGGACCCCGTGAGCTCAGGGACACGGGTGCTGGTCCGCGTGCTCCACCGGTCTGCGTGGGCTGGGAGCGGCCAATGCCATGTGGTCCCGAGGCCATCCACCTGGCCCCACAGCTGTGCCCAGGACCCCTCCCTGTCACTCCTGTCTGCGCACATCTGTGTTTTGTCCTGGACCCACCCCCGCCCTGCTCTCAGCCGCTTCCCTGCACCCTTTTCTTGGTCAGACGCCTCAGGAGCTCCCCCACCCCCACCCTGGTAGCCACGCCTCTCCTTTGTGGCTCTGAACCCACCTCCTCTCGGCGCCCTGCAGATGTGGGGCTGCACCTATCCGTCCTCTGACTTCCTGCACTCAGCATCCCGCCTCCCGGGTCTGCCCGTGTTCTTCTGCCATGTCCATGTTGGGACAGCCACTTAAAAAAATGTTTTTAATGTTTTTGAGAGAGAGTGCAAGTGGGTGAGGGGGAGAGAGAGAGGGAGGCAACAGAATCTGAGGCGGGCTCCAGGCTCTGAGCCGTCAGCACACAGGCCAACTCGGGGATCGAACTCACAGACTGTGAGACCATGACCTGAGCCGAAGTTGGATGCTTGACCGACTGAGCCGCCCAGGCGCCCCTGGGGCAGCTGGTTTTGGAACAATACTGTGAGGAACATTTTTAATGCATTTGGGGTTTATTTTGGTAGAGGGTTTGAGGATCTGTATGTTTGGTGACCAGTTTCCCCCAGTGGTCGGAGGCCTCCTTCCCCCTGCGCTGTGCTCTGTGCCTGTGTCCGTACGTTTGCAGGTGTGTTTCTAGACTTCTCCTCGGGCCCCCTGATGGTGCTGCCACGGGTTACTGCACCTGCACCGCATTTTGCTTTCTGGTGAGGAAGCCACCTGTCAGAGATGTGTGGCGTCCTGCACACCTGTTCCTACAGGCGTCGTCCGCTTACCCCCCCTCTGCTGCTGCGCTGTCACATGAAGTGTGGCAGGGACCGTTCTTGGGCAGCAGCGGGAGGACTCGGAGGGTCACAGGACATGGATGTTTTTAAGGCTCTTGAGAAGTCCCCTGAGCGGTGCCTTTGGGAATCCCGTGCTCACGCCTCCGCCCCTGGCCCGCGGCCCTTGGTCCTGAGGGTGTTCCGGGAGCCCACAGGACGTCCTCAGCCGGCTTCCTCTGGTGAGTGAGAACCTGCCCTGTTGTGTCCCAGGGCTCCAAACGGATCCTGCGCTCCCACGAGATCGTGCTGCCCCCCAGTGGACAAGTGGAGACCGACCTGGCGCTGACGTTCTCGCTGCAGGTGGGCCTGCCCTCCCCGCTCGGCCACCCTGGAACCTTAGAAGATGTGCGCTTTGTTAGATCGCGTTTTCCCTCTTCCCGCTGTGAAGAGAACGTAGGGAGGCCTATCCTCACCCTCAAAAGGCCGTGTTGGGAGCACCCGGCTGGCTCAGTCGGTGCAGGTTGTGAATTCGAGCCCCACGTTGGGTGTAGAGATTACTTAAAGAAAGAAAAACTTTTTGAAAGGGCGTATTCCAGTGTTTAGAAGAGGTGGGGGGAATAAACGGACCCTCAGTACCGCAAGTTCACACCCCTTCAAAGTGTTCTGGGTTCAGTGTGACCGTGGCACGCGCCCCCCAACGAGAAACAGCCCCTGCCCTGCACCCCCAGAGGGCTGGCCTTGCTTTCTCTTTGTGGGGTGACGCACTCACGTTAAAAGATGGACACCGTCGTGGGCATCTCACATCCTGTTGAAGCCTTCTCTCCTCGCGAGTCCGTCACACAGGGCTGGGGTTTAGTGAAGTCCGTGAGAACCCTGCCGGCCCCCACCCGCCGCCGGCCCCCGGGCCTGTCTGGCTGTGCCCAGGGCCAGGGGGCACACGACCCTAGTTCTGGCGCCACCACAGGACCTTCTGGGTCACGTGCTGACTTTGGGGGCAGGATCGGAGTGTAGTTCACAGGGCATGCAGCTCACCCTTGTAAGTGCTCGGCTCTGGGGCCATGACAGCCGTGCACACGAGCCCTGAGGCCACAGCCCCTGGCCTGCTCTGCAGGGCGGCCCGGACCAGCCCCACTCGGGCCCATGCCCTCTGCAGTCGGCACCATGGGCAGCTGTGCTGGGTGGCCACGGCCCCACCGATTGCCCAGCGGCCCGGCAGGCTGCTCATGTCTGCCGGCAGCGGCGGCGGCTTTTACTGTGTCGCAGACTGAGGCACACGGTGGCCCGGCCAGGAGTGAGCCTGGCCAGCGTGGCGGCTGGCACAGACGGCAGCCATGACTCCCCCTCTCTGCAGTACCCTCACTTCTTGAAAAGAGAAGGCAACAAGCTTCAGATCATGCTGCAGCGGAGAAAACGGTACAAAAACCGGACGATCTTGGGCTACAAGACGCTGGCGGCGGGCTCCATCAACATGGCTGAGGTGAGTGCGTCCCCGCTCGGCCTGCTGCTCCCCCGCCCCGGCGCTTCGCCCAATGGCCTGTGTGGTTGCGCTGCCCTTTGGCCAAGAGTAGATCCTGGCCCGGCGTGGGTCCATCCTGCGCTGTCCCGGGGGGAGCATCCGGCAAGCGCCCCCACCCCAGCTGGACCCCCGGGACGTCCATGCTCCCTTCCATCCACCCTGCCTAGGAGAGTGGCACGTGCTTGCGCCGTGTCAGCAGTTGACGTGAACGTCAGGAAGTTCCCAGGAACAGGGGCTGCTAGTCAGCACAGACCCCGATGGGCCGATGCCACCTCGTCCTGGAGGACCTGGCGTCCCGCAGTGTAGCTGGGGTGGGGCTCAGGAGCGGAGCCCTGAGTCTCTCCTGGGGCCTCTGGGAGCCGTGGGGCGGACCTGGTGTCTCTTGTGCTGGGGGCCTTCACCACCTTGGGCTGGCGGTCCGTGCTGTCTAGGCCACTTTGATGCCCATGCAGAGCTATGCTAGTGCCCACCTGGGGCAGGGCAGGGCACCACGTGTGAGTGGGCTGACCCGGCTGACCCTGCACCATCCTCATGTGGCCTGGGACCCCACACAGGGCTCGGATGATGGCAGTGCTGGGTTGAGGGACCAGTGTGGGTCACAGGCTGTTACCACGGCCAGTGCATGGGGTGCACGGAGGCAGGTGCCCCTCTCCCTGGTCTGCTTGAAATCTCTCCCGACGGAAACAGCTCTAAGGACTCACCAGCCTGGTGGGCCTGCCTGGCAGGTGTTGGCTTTGCCGCATGACACCCCCAGCCCATGCTGCTGGCTGGTCCTCCGTGGTCCCCCACAGACGCAGGACCCTGGGCCGGGATCCCAGGGGCTGGTGGCCCACAGCCACAGCGTCACACAGTGTTCACTGCTGCGAAGTCCTTCCGCTGTCTGGCAGCTTCAGTCCCCAGTTAGTGCCGACCCCCAGTTCCTGGCCGGCGTCCTCCCGCGGCCGGCACACCGTCTCCCGTGGCCTCCTCTTGTCCGGCTGCCCCCCGGTCCTGTCTCTCGCCTGCTGTGTCTCTCGCCCTTGCTCACACGCACCCAGAAGTGGGGGCTGCCGGGTGCTGGCCCTGCCCAGGCTGCTTTCTAGAGCCGAGCCCCGCCCCCAGGTGATGCAGCACCCGTCCGAGGGCGGCCAGGTTCTGAGCCTCTGCAGCAGCACCAAGGAGGCCTCTGTGAAGGTGGCTGAGGTCTGGATCTTCTCCCTGTCCAGCCAGCCCATTGACCACGAGGACAGTGCCATGCAGGCTGGCCCCAAGGCCAAGTCCACAGGTGTGTCTGCCTTCCTGTTCTGCTGGGTTTGAGAAGCCGGGGAGAGGCCGAAAGGGTCTGCGGTTTCCCTCTGGGCTGCAGCCTCATGGCAACATCATGCCTTCTCTGGGCGCCTGGGCTGGGGGATCCCATCCCCGTGCCCCGCAGCCCAGCCCCACAGCCCAGCCCCGCATCCCGCAGCTAGAAGCTCAGCAGGAGGCCCTGGGGCTGACCATGATGCCTGCCAGGGTCGGGCACAGGTCCTGGCGTGGCTGTTGCCCATCACCATGGGGCCACTGTTCCCCTGAGGCATGGGAGGGCACGTGGGGGCCACAGTCAGGCACGAGGGCCAGGCTGAAGTGTCAGAGGCCCATGGGGGCCGCTGTGGGAGTGGAGAGGCACAGCCCTGCCCCAACCCAGAAGTGTCGTCGGGGCTGCGCGGCCCCCGTGTGCCCAGGGCCGGTCCTCTGGCTGCCGCCCCGTTGCCGGGACACGGTCGGAATCTCAAGGCGCTCCCCGTCCGTGTGCTCCTTCCCCAGATAACTATTCTGAGGAGGAGTATGAGAGCTTCTCCTCGGAGCAGGAGGCCAGTGATGACGCCGTGCAGGGGCAGGTAAGCCAGGGCCCCCTGGGGCCCCTGCGTGCAGGTGAGGAGTGTGGGCCTGCGGGCGCAGTCCTCCCAGCCCGCGGCCCCTGTCTCCCCAGGACTTGGACGAGGAGGACTTCGATGTGGGCAAGCCCAAGAAGCAGCGGAGATCGATAGTAAGAACGGCGTCCATGACCAGGGTCGGTGGAAACTGGTTTTACTAACACTGGGGGAGGGCGGGGGGCGGGGGGCCCCGGGTAGGGGGTTGGGAGGGGTCCCCCCCGGCCTGGCTCTGCTAGCTTTCCCGAGTCCGAGTCCCTTAGATGCTGCGTGAACACGCGGCCTCAAGCCGCTGAGCGTGGTCCTTTAGCGCCTCCCTGGCAGGCGTCCCGGGCCTCACTTCTGGCTGTTGCTCCTGGCCCCGGGGGCAGGGGAGGAAGCAGGAGGAGGCCTGTTCCCAGACCACAGTGCTGCTCGGGCCGCTCCACCAGCAGAGCTGGGAGGCTGTCCCTTTCCCTGAGTGAGGCCCGTCCCTTGTTTCTGTTCCTCATCTGGCCGGCCCAGCACAGTGGCCCTGAGGGTGGGGCTGGCCTGTGGGGCTTCTTCCTGGGAGGGGGAGGGGGAGCTCCAGGCGGAGGCCTCAGCCCGTCACAGGACGCCCAGCACTGGTACAGTTACCGGCCAGCACAGTGGGTGGACACAGAAGCCTCGCTCGGGGTGACGGGGCCACAGGGCCCAAGCCCACACGCCTCCCTGCCTCCTCTGGAGGCTCCGGCACAGCAGGTGGGGCACGCCAGGACCTGTGTGAGCCTTCGTTCACACTGAGGGTCCGTGCAGGGGAGCGTGGGCCCCCTTTGCTAGGGTTGCCCCCCTTGAGGGTGGCTAAGGGCGGCTGCCTCACTCATGGCCAGGGCTCGGACTCTGAGGCCAGAGCAGCGCTGGGCACACAAGGAACTTGGGGTCTCTGCTGAGCCCTCTATGTCCCTGCCGCCCAGCCTGTGTCCACCCTGGGTTCTACGGGAGGGAGGCAGTGCCGCAGGAAGGGGCCGGTTACGGGAGGCCCCTGGAAGAACCGTGGGGATGGCGCACGCCCCCCTGCACCCCTCTCCCGGTGCCCCTCCCGGTGCCCCTCCTGGGTCTGTCCCCAAGTCCAGTGCTGCTGTGGTTCCAAATGCTGGCAAAGGGCTGCGCTCGCAGAGCCCACCCAGGCAGCATCCGCGCCTCCCCTCTGCCAGCAGCACCTCTGCTGCGTCCCCTGCAGGGAGCCCACCCCCTTCGGTTCTGATTCTGTCCGGCTTGTCTTGCAGCAACAGAACTTCAAGCAGAAGGTCGTGGCCTTGCTGCGAAGGTTTAAAGTGTCAGACGAGGTGAGTGAGGGCCCGCCTGCACCCGGGCCCATGGCGGGTGTCCGGGCGAGGTGAGGGCTCTGGGGGCACCCGGGCCCTGTCTCGGCTCTGCTCTGACCCTCCTGGGCCCCCGTGGTACCTTGGGGGTCGAGTGGCAGCCGCCTGCGTGTCTCTCAAATCACAACTCCGCGAACAGACCAGGAGGGAGGCTGGACGACATTCGGGGTGTGGCCGTGAGCGCCGTGTTTCTGTTGGTTCTAAGCCGCCGGTATGTTAGAGCAGCGTCAGGTTTGCAGAGCTGAGCAGAGAGCAGCCTCCGTGGGCCCCAGTGCCGCACACCCGGCCCCCGCCACGGACCTGCCGTGGCGCTCGCCTCCCTCTCCGAGCTGTTTGCTGCCCCATGTGCGCGGCGACGGGCTTGCTCACCTTCATAACCAGAAGAAAAGTGCCGTGCTTTTACCTTCAACGTGCACAGAGAAAAACTAGTCCGCAGGTTCTGGATCTACCTGGGAGAGGTGGCAGGTAAGTGTCCCAGGTGTCACTGCCACACGTGGCTATGGCAGGACCGAGGATGACGGCCACTCGTGCGCACGGAGGCTCCGGGCCAGGCGCTGAGGTCAGCTTCTCCCCAGACTGCCGGCACATTCAGGACGGTCCCTGCCACATCCCCAGCTGCCTTTCTGCAGACCAGTTGGTCCTAAAACTTACGTGGAAACGCAAGGATCCCAGGATACATAGAATAAAGTCTTTAAAGAGAACAAAATTGAAGCACTTATGCTTTCTAATTTCAAAACTTCAGAAGAGGCGCAGTAATCAAAACCGTAGGATAGATCAGCGGGACCAGAAGTGAATCCATTAAAAAAATTTTTTTAACATTTATTTGCTTTTTGAGGGGGGAGTAGTGAGGGGGTAGGGGCAGAGAGAGGGAGACACAGAATCTGAAGCAGGCTCCAGGCTCTGAGCTGTCAGCAGAGCCTGATGTGGGGCTAGAACTCACGGGCCTGAGATCATGACCTGAGCTGACGTCGGACGTTTAACTGACTGAGCCACCTGGGTTCCCTGACTCCTTCTGTTTATAGTCCGCTGATTTCTGACAAGATTGCCGAGACCACTTGATGGGGGGCGAGTAGGCGTTTTGGCAGACAGTGATGGCACAGCTAGATTTGCACGTGCCAGAGAGGGAGGCCGGACGCCTGCCTCACACCGTATAGAGACATTAACTCAAAATGGATCTAAGACATGATGCAAGACCTTACGCTGCAGAAGTCTTAGGAGAAAGCAGAGGAGTGGTCTCTGTGGACCGGGCTGGGCAGTGTGGCTTGGACAGGACACCAGAAGCACAGGCACCCAGAGAGAAAATAGGTGCAGACCCCATCAAAACGTAAAACTCCTCTGCTGCGAACGGCCGTCCCGAAGATGAAACAGATCCGACACGAGACTAGTACCCAGAGGACGGAGAGCACGCTTCCAGCCCAAAATAAAAAGACAACCAGGGCAGGAAATTAATTGTCCAGTGTAACAGTTGGTCAGAGGGTCTGACGAGACGTTTTCTCCGAAGAAGATACGCAGACAGCCGGCAAACCTGCAAGAAGGCGCAAGCCAGAACCTCGCCGGGACCCACAGGGCCCCTGAGAGCAGCTGTGACTTCAGCCAGAACAGGGAGACGCCGGCGAGGGTGTGGAACACCGGCAGGAGCCTCGGCGGAAAACGGCCTACAGTTCCTCAAAGCGATTCCACCAGCAGCAGCGTTCCTGGTGGTTACCGTCGACAGATCCACGCGTGTCCACGCAGAGACCGATGAGCAGTCACGGAAGCTCGTCCGGAGCGACAAAGCCCAGGACATCCACCCCTGGCGGCGGGTCAGAGCACGGAGCCAGCGTTTGGGGCGCGCGGTGGCAGGGACTCGCGGGCAGACACACGTGGGCACTCTCACATGTCCCACCGGGAGAGAGAAGCGCCACGCTGAGGGCCGCTTGCCGTGTGGCCTCATCTCTGTGACATTCTGGAAGAGGGCAGATGCACGGGGACAGAAGTTGGTTCAGTGGGTGCCTGCGGGGGCGGAGAGGGGACAGTGAGAGGCCAGGGAGGCCCTGGGGCTGCGCTGCTGGCCTGCCTCAGCCATGCGCTTCTGTGTTGAAGATCGATCACGGGAGGAGTGGCTGAGCTGTGCCCGGCCGCCGGTGACTGGGGGCCCCAGAGGTCTCCCCGGCGCCTGGCACATCTGGGCTGCTGGCATCTGCAGGACAGGGTGCTCGGTGGCCCCACACCCTCTTCCCGCCTGTCCTGCCAAGGGGGCCTGCCGTGCCAGCACGCGCACACATCTGATGTCACTGTAGGTCCTGGATTCGGAGCAGGACCCTGCAGAGCATGTCCCTGAGGCGGAGGAGGACCTGGACCTTCTGTATGACACGCTGGACATGGAGAACCCCAGCGACAGTGGCCCTGACCTGGAGGACGATGACAGTGTCCTCAGCACCCCCAAACCAAAGCTCAGGTGGGCATGCCTGTGGTCCCCAGTGTCACAGGGGGCACGGGAGCCTGAGTTCTGAAGTAAGCTCTCTGGAACCCCAGGCAAGCATGAAGACAGGAGGCCAGTTGGGAAGCCTTGGGGGGTCAGGGATGGAGGAGCAGGGGCTGTGTGTGTGAAGGGTGCTCAGAGGTCCTCCGGGGTCCCAGCGGGGCTGAGCGAGACGCCCGTCACAGGACGGGCCGTTCTGTCCCGTGGGGAGAAAGGCTGCTGGGGTCGCGAGGCCTCCCTGTGTGCAGGGGAGGGGAGTGGGCATGTCCCCCAGGAGCAGGGCGTCAGCCTGGCCAGGACAGGGGAGGGCAGGAGTGTGTGTGGCCTCTGTCCTGGGGGCGTCACTGTGGGGTCCAGGGAGGCCGCCAAGCAGGGGCCACATGGGAGTCCAGAGCCCCTGTGGCCTCCTGGCTGTGGCTTCACGTTTTGATGGGTGTCGGTTGGACGAAGACATGCACATGGGGAAGGTGGGCGTCCCGTGAAGCTGTGGACCCTCCGGTCAGCCAGTCCTGGGGGCGCCTGCGGCATCCGAGGGCTCTGGTTCAGGGTCAGCCTCTGGCCTTTGCTGTGGCTCTGGCGGTCCAGCTTGGCCCACGTGGCTTCCTGCCTGCTGCCCAGCCACCTGCACAGCCAGCAAGGCCCGGGGCCCTCGGGCTTTGCCCCCATCTGCTGGACTGGGCTTTGCTTCTATAGCCACTGGCTGACCCAGGCCACCTCCAGGTCGCTGGCAGCTGGTGCTCACCATGCTGGGAGCCTGCACGGGCATTGCAGGCCCTAGTCCTGCCCTCACTCTCACGTTTCTCTGCCTCAAGTGGCTTTGTCACCAGATCGTGTGAAAAGCTTCTAAGTGTCTTTGAATCTATGAGTCCCCCCCCCCGCCTGGCTGTCTGCCGGGAACAGTGCATTTGACCTGGTCAGCCAGGGTTCACTGGACCCTGCAGACAGCACTGCCATTGCACTGTTGAGCCTGCACTCTGCAAGCTGAGGCCTGAGGTCCCCCGGGCAGAGGACTGCTGGGCGCAGCCACCTCCCTGAGTGCAGGCTGGGAGGGCCCGGGTCTCAGGGATGAGGCCCTTTGCTGTGGACATCAGAGCCGGTGGAGGAGCTGACGGGCTGCAGGGCATCCTGTCCTGGGCTGTGGTTCCCTTGCCCCCACGCCGGCCCTGTGTGGCCACCAGACCCCAGGGCATAGTGGTTGAGCCATCAGCGTGGGGAGGGTCCTGGAGGGTGACCTCTCTCCCTACCCGTGCCCAGGCCCTACTTCGAGGGGCTGTCACACTCCAGCTCGCAGACGGAAATCGGGAGCATCCACAGCGTTCGGAGCCACAAGGAGCCCCCGAGTCCAGTGAGTGGCTGCTGCGCTCTCTTGCCGGGACCCCAAACCGCAGGCGGGGCGTCCAGGGTCTCCCATCTCTGGTCACTCGGGGTGTCCCTTACTCGCCAGCATCAGACCAGCCCAGAGCTGGCTGCGCTCCTGGGTCTGTGCATGGCCAGGATCTCCCTGCCTGATGCCAGGCAACTGTCACAGGGTGGCCTGAGCCTGTGGTCCCAGGCTGCCCCGCAAGCCCAGATTCCCCTGCTCAGAGGTGAGCCAGCCTCAGTGCCCACCATTGATCAAACCCTGACTCCCGTCTTGCCCACACAGGCCGACGTGCCCGAGAAGACTCGAGCCCTGGTGGGCAGGCCGCCGAGCGAGAGCGTCTCTGACACGGTGACCCACGTGAGCAGGCGCAGGGCCCGCTGACACGCTGCCTCAGGGGTCTGAGCCCACGGGCAGGGCCCCCTGGACTCACCCCCACCCCAGGGGACTTTCAGGCCCCCATGGATTTGTCCCCAGAGGATCAGTCAGGGTTCCCCTGATTCACTTTTAAGCTGGGTGACAATCAGGGCCCCCTGGATTCACCCCTGCCCTCGGGACAGTCAGCGCCCCCGGATCACTGGGGACAGTGGGTGTCCCCCTGTGCTGCTGTCAGCACAGACCCTGTGCAACCAAGACCAGGAGCCTTGTGGTTGGACGTGGAGGTCAGCAGGGCTCACCAGGCCAGCGTGGCCAGAGTCACACAGAGCAGAGAGCCATCAGCCCAGAAAAGGCCTAAGCACCCCCACTCACACCAGGGGCTTCCTGGGTGTGAGGCCGGCCCTCGGGAGGCCCCCACGGGGTTCCCAATGAGTCTCCTTCTTTGCACATCAGAGCACCCCCACCCCGGGGGAGCAGCCGGCACAGCCTGAGGACAGCCCGGAGGTGGGGACCTCGGCCCTGGATGTGTTCACTGAGAAGCTGCCGCCCAGTGGGCGGATCACCAAGACGGAGTCCTTGGTCATCCCCTCCACCAGGTGACAGCATGCGCTGGGGGGCTGGGGGCTGGGCATGGGAGGCTAGTGTGGTGGGCAGGGCCTCACTGGATCAGACGAGAAGCACAGAGACCTCTGGGCCCACCCAGAAGTTCACAGGGGACCCCCGCACCCCCTGCTGGGGCTGAGGTGTGGCCCCTGTGGCTGTTTCATGTTTTCTACCACCTGTACCTTGTGGACCCTGGGTGGCACCAGGCGCTGGTGTGGGAGGAGAGTGCCCAGTGCTATCAAGCTGGAGCCCCCACACAGGAGCCCCAGGGGCCCTGCTCCTCAGGGTCATCAAAGAGGTGGGGGTTGGAGTTGCCGTGTTGCTGTGGAAGATGCTCTCGAAGGGCCTCCCCCTGCCTCCCGCCGCCGTCTTGGTCAGTCTTGGGGTCGCCTCAGAGCCCCTCCCTGGGATGTGCCTCCAGCCCACCTTCCTCACTTTCCTTGGGCACCTGGCCGACCTCCCAGCCGCGGCCGGGACCCCCGTTCCTACCCCGGGATGTCACTCTGCAGCGCGGCCAGGCCTCGGGGGACGGTGGTCGGGTGCCCTGCCCCTTCTCTGCCTTCACACGTTGAACTGGGCTTTGTGTGGGGTTGGAGCACGTGCGCAAGATGTTCGTGGCCTCTGTGCTCACCCCACAGACGAGCCCCCCCGCCCACCCACCCCGTGTGAATCCACCACTGCCCCCCACCGCTTGGCAGCCCCCTTCCCTGGGGCAGCAAGCACGCGGGGCCGCCCCAGCCTGTCCGGGTCCCCCCAGGTCCGAGGGGAAGCAGGCCGGCCGCCGGGGCCGGAGCACATCCCTGAAGGAGCGGCAGCCGGCGCGGCCGCAGAACGAGCGGGCCAACAGTCTGGACAACGAGCGCTGCCCGGACACGAGGAGCCAGCTGCAGGTGCGCCTCCTGCAGAGGCCACGGGCTCCCGCGCCCCCCGGAGCCGGACAGCCCGAGGGCGGGATGTGACCGTCCCACGGTATCTTCAGCCCACTGACCTCTGTCCAAGACAAAGCCAAGTTCCTGAGCAGGAGCGGGACTGGGCTGTCCTTCCCACTCCTGGGCGGCTGCTGGGGCCGGAGCTGGCGGGGCAGGAAAGGGGACGCAGCAGCCGCCCGACCCAGTGTGGACGGGCCTGTGTCTGCAGATCCCCAGGAAGACGGTGTACGACCAGTTAAACCACATCCTCATCTCTGACGACCAGCTCCCTGAAAACATCATTCTCGTCAACACCTCTGACTGGCAGGGGCAGGTGGGAAGGGGGTGTCCTCCCTGCGGGGGGTGGGGGTAGGGGGGTCCTCCCTGCCAGGGGGAGAGCACGTGCCCGTCCTTGCGAGGCGTGGAGCTGACTCTGAGGCTCCCCGCGCCCCTCGCCCCCAGTTCCTGTCGGAAGTCCTGCAGAGGCACACGCTGCCCGTGGTGTGCACCTGCTCCGCCGCCGACGTGCAGGCCGCCTTCAGCACCATCGTCTCGCGGATACAGAGATAGTGAGTCCGGCTGCCACGCACGGGCCGTCCGGTGTCCGTCGGGGCCCCCACGCCCCAGCCTGGCCTGTGGCTGGTCCTGGGGGCTGTGGGCGGGCTCCCCACGGCCCCGCCCTCCGTCCATATCAGGGCGCTGGTGGGAGCTCCTGAGTGTGGCCAGCGGGGGGCACGGTGCTCGCTTTGTCCTGAGCTGCGTGTGCCTGGGGCCCAGAGGACACCCCCCCACCCCCGGCGCAGTGGGGTGATCTTGGCGGCAGGGACGGCGCCCTGAGGCCTCTGTCCCCTCTGTGTCCTGCCCTCGGGGCCTCAGCTGCAACTGCAACTCCCAGCCCCCGACCCCCGTGAAGATCGCCGTGGCGGGAGCGCAGCACTACCTCAGCGCGGTCCTGCGGCTCTTCGTGGAGCAGCTGTCCCACAAGACGCCCGACTGGCTGGGCTACATGCGCTTCCTCGTCATCCCGCTGGGTGAGGGGCCTGCGGGGGCGGGCGGCCGCCGCGCACACACCTCCCCACGGGCCCTGCACACGCCGCCTGCCATGCTGT
>PJEM01020817.1:0-12567 GCA_004023845.1 Helogale parvula
CTGTGCTGACAGCTCAGAGCCTGGAGCCTGCTTTGGATTCTGTATCTCCCTCTTTCTCTGCCCCTCCACTGCTTGTGCTCTCTCAAAAATAAACATTTTTTTAGAATGGCTGAGGACCTGAGGAGAAATGTTTCCAAAGAAGACATCCATATAGCCAAAGACCCATGAAAAGATGTTTAACATCATTCAACATCAGGGAAATACAGAGCTAAACTACACTGGTACATGGAGGGGGGGGGTGGGCAGTAGGAGGACCTGAATTTACCTTGTCCCTCAAACACAGCAGGATTGAGGTCAGAAGACATAGATCTCCAGGAACATGGGCTAAAGAGTGACAGAACTAGATATATGTATATATTTTTTATTTTCATCCTCTAATTTCTTCCCTTCTCTATTCTAGTTGGAGGTTATTTTAACCAGACATTTTTAATCTCTACTCTTGTTACACCTCTTCTGTATCTCCTTCTTTATTTTCCTCTCACCCTCTCTGGATTAAGTTGTATGGTTTCTCTGATTTTACGCAATAATCCATAGAGTTTCTCCGATTCTCTACCTGGAAAATTGTTTTCTTTCCTTTCTCCCCACTCTGGCCATTTCTCTGTCCTTCTTCCATTATCACCACCTCCCTTTTAAAATGTGTCTCCGGGTTACATCAACAAACACATCAAAACACAGCTGGTGGAAGGCCCAGATCACCACGACAAGTAGGGAGATAAAGTAACCAGGGTCACTACAACAGAGAGCATGCAACCCACTCCAAAAACACCTCCTGAAGGGCCCTGCCCTGGACAGTGTATGGTCCCTTTTAATATAGGAGTGCTTACAGGTGTAGGACACAACAATCTATGAAAACACAGAAAGGACACAAAACTAGACAAAATGCCTAACCAGAAGTATTCTCCTCAAAGGAAACTCCAGGAAGAAATGACAGCCAGGGAATAGGTCAAAACAGATGTCAACAATATATCTGATCAAGGATTTAGAATGATAGACATAAGATTAATAGCTGGGCCTGACAAAAGCATAGAAGACAGAAGAGATCTATTTCTGCAGAGTTGAAGGGACCAAGAAACAGTCCTGAATTCAGAAATGCTGTAAAAGAGATGCAATATAAACAAGATGCAGTGACAGCAAGCGTGGAGAAAGCAGAGGGGAGAATAAGTGAAACAGAAGATAAAATTATGGAAAATGATGAAGCTGAAAAAAAGAGAAATAAGAAAATCCTAGACCACAAGGGAGGAATCAGAGCCTTAAGTGATTCAATGAAGTAAAATAATATCTGTATCATAGGAGTTCCAGAAAGAAGAAGAGAGAGAAAGGAGCAAAAGTTATACTTGAAAAAAGTATAGCTGAGAACTTCCCTTGTCTGGGGAAGGAAGCATACATGCAAGTCCAGGAGGCACAGACAACTCCCTTCCGATTCTACAAGAACAGACAAACACCATGGCAATACCATACTGAAACTGGCAAATCACAAAGATAAAGAGAGAACTATGAAAGCAGCTAGGGACAAACAGGCCTTCACCTACAAGCGTAGATACAAAAGGGTGTGCAGGCCTGTCCACTGAAACTTGGCAGGCCAGAAGGGAGTAGTAGAAAAGAATCAATGTGCTGAAAGGAAAAATATGCAGCGAAGAATCCTTTATCCAGCAATGCTATCATTCAGAATAGAAGGAGATGTGAAGGCTTTCCCAGACAGGCAAAAACCGAAGTAGCTTATGACCACTAAACCAGCCCTGGATGGGATCCTAAGGAGACTCTGTGAGAGGAATGCTACAAAGACTACAAAGGACCAGAGACATCACCACAAGCATGATACCTACAGACACGACCATGACATTCCATCCATATCTTTAAAGAATCACTCTGAATGTGAATTGACTAAATGTCCCAATCAAAAGACATAGTGTATCAGAATGGATAAAAAAAAAAAAGGTAAGATCCATCTATATGCTGTCTGCAAGAGACTTATTTTAGACATGAGGACACCTTCAGATTGAAATTTAGAGGATGGATAACATCTATCATGCTACTGGAAGTTAAAAGAAAGCTGGAGTAGCCATACTTACATCAGACAAACTAGGTTTTAAACGGAAAACTCTAACAAGAGATGAGGAAGGGCATTATATCATAATTAACGGGTCTATCCATCAAGAAGTGCTAACCATTGTAAATGTTTATGGCCCACTCTGTGAGCCTCAAAATATATACATCAATTCATCACAAACATGAGCAATCGTATTGATAGTAAGATGGTCATTGCAGGTGACGTTAATACTACATTGAAAGCAATGAACAAATCATCAAGGCAGAAAATCAATAAAGAAATAATGGCCTTGTAATACACTGGACCAGACGGACTTAGCAGATATATACTTAGAATTTTTCATCCCAAAGCAGCAGAATACACATTCTTCCCGAGTGCACGTGGAACATTCTCCAAAAGAGATCACTTCCTGGGTCACAAAACAGCCCTCATTAAATATAAAAGAATTGAGATCATACCATGCATATTTTCTGATCACAACATTATGAAACTTGAAAGCAACCACAGGAAAAAATTTGGAAGGCCTCCAAAACCATGGAGGTTACATCCTACTAAGGAATCACTGGGTCACCCAGACGATTACAGGAGAAATTTAAAACTATATGAAAGCAAATGCCGATGGAAACATGATGGTCCAAACCATTTGGGATGCAGCAAAGGCAATCCCAAGAGGAAAATACATTGCAGTCCAAATCTATCTCAAGAAACAAAAAACTCCCAAATATGAAACCTAACCTCACACTTAGAAGAACTAGAAGCAGAGCAACAAGGAGACCCCAGAGCCAGAGGAAGAATAGAAATAACAAAGGTTAGAGCAGAAGCAGATAATAGAGAATCCAAAAACACAGTTGAAAAGATCAATGATTTTAAGTGCTATTTTTTCAAAGAATAAACAAAATTAATTAAGCCCTAGCTAGACTTCCCAAAAAGAAGAGACAAAACCCAAATTGATAAAGTCAAGAATGAAAGAGGAGAGATCACAACCAACACCACAGAAATATAGTCAATCACTAGAGAATACTATGACAATTTATATGCCAACAAACTGAACAACGTGGAAGAAATGGACAATACCTAGACACCCACACACTACCAAAACTCAAATGAGAAGAAATAGAAAATTTAAATACACCCGTAACCAGCATAGAAATTCAATCAGCTATCAAAGATCTCCCAACAAATAAAACTCCAGGGCCCTTTAGCTTTCCAGTAGAATTCCACCAGGTATTTTTCTTTCTACCAGATATTTAAAGCAGAGTTAATATCCATTCTTCTCAAGTTGTTCCAAACAATAGAATCAGAAGGGAAGCTTCCAGACTCTTTCTATGAAGTCAGCATTACTTTGATTCCCAAACCAGACAGAGACCCCACTAAAAAGGAGAATTACAGGCCTATATCCCTGATGAACACGGATGTAAAAATTCTCAACAAGATACCAGGAAATGAAATTCAACAGTATATTAAAAGGATTATTCAATATAATCAAGTGGGATTCATTCCTGGGCTACAGGGCTGGCTCAGTATTCACAAATCAATCAATGTGATACATCACATTAACAGAATCGAATGGTCGTGGAAATAGATGCAGAAAAGCCATTTGACAAAAACACAGCATCCTTTCTTAATAAAAACTCTCAAGAAAGTCGAAATAGAAGGAATATACCTTAACATCATTAAAGCTATCTATGAAAGGCCCATAGCTCATATCATCCTCAATGTGGAAAAACTGAGAGCTTTTCCCCTAAGATCAGGAACATGACAGAAATGTCCACTTTCATCACTGTTGGTTAACAGAGTTTTGGAACTCCTAGCCTCAGCAATCGCACAACAAAGTGAAAGAAAAGGTATCTCAATTGGCAATGAAGAAGTCAAATTTTTACTTTGCACAAGTTGCATGACAGACTACGTGGAAACCTGAAAGACTCCACCCAATAGTGGCTGGAACTGACACATGAATTCAGCAAAGTCACAGGATACAAAATCAATGTACAGAAATCAGTCGCATTTCTATACATCAATAATGAAGCATCAGAAAGAGAAATCAAGAAATCGATCCCATTTACAATCGCACCAAGACCCTAAAATACCTAGGATTAAACCTAACAAAGATGTAAAGATCTGTATGCTGAAACCTATAGAAAACATATGAGAGAAATTGAAGGAGACACAAGGAAATGGAAAAGCATTCTATGTTCATGGAGTGGAAGAATAAATATTGTTAACATGTCAATACTACCCAAAGCAATCTACATATTCACTGCAATCTCAATCAAAACTGCACCAGTATTCTTCTCAGAGCTAGATCAAACAATCCTAAAATTGTATGAAACCACAAAAGACCCTGAATACCAAAGTAAAGTTGTAAAAGAAAATCCAAGCTGGAAACATCACAATCCCAGACTTTAGCCTGTGTCACAAGGCTGTAATCATCAAGATCATATGCCATTGGCACCAAAACAGACACATAGACCAATGGAATTGAATAGAGAACCCTCAATTGCACCCAAAAATGTATAGCCAAGGGATCTTTGACAAGGCAGGAAAGAGAATCCAATGGAGACAAAAGTGTCTCTTTAGCAAATGGTGCTGGGAGAACTGGAAAGCAACATGCAGAGGAATGAATCTGGACCACTTTCTTACACCTTTACATAAAAAATAAACTCAAATGGATGAAAGGCCGAAATATGAGACCGAAAACCATCAAAACCCTAGAGGAGAACATAGGCAACAACCTTTTAGGCCTCAGCCACAGCAACTTCTAACTCAACATGTGTCCAAAGGCAGGGAACTAAAGGCAAAAATGAACTATTGGGACCCCATGAAGATCAAAAGCTTCTGCACAGCAAAGGCAACTACCAACAAATCTAAAAGGCAACCGATCAGGTGGGAGAAGATATTTGCAATTGACATATCAAAGAAAGAGTTGGTATAAAATATCTATAAAAAGCTTACCAAACTCGACACTCAAAAAACAAATAATCCAGTGAAGAAATGGGCAGAAGATATAAACAGACATTTTTCCAAAGAAGACATCCAGGTCAGTAACAGACACATGCAAAAATACTCAACATCATTCATCATCAGGGGAATACAAATCAAAACCCCACTGAGATACCATGTCTCACTGGTCAGAGTGGCTAAAATTAACAGGTCAGGAAGCAACAGATGTGTGCAAGGATGTGGAGAAAAGGAACCCTCTTGCACTGTGGGTGGCAATGCAAACTGGTGCAACCCCTCTCGAAAACTGTGGAGGTTCCTCAGAAAATTAAAAATAGAATTACCCCACAACCCAGCAATAGGACGACTAGGAGTTTCCAAAGGATACTGAAGTGCTGATCCATAGGAAAACAAAGTACCCCAATGTTTATCGCAGTGCTATCAACAATAGCCTTATTATGGAAAGAGCTTAGATGTCCATCAACTGATGAATTGAGGAAGAAGAGGGGGTTTATATATACCATAGAATACTAGTTGGAAATGAAAAAGAATGAAATCTTGCCATCTTCAACAACATGGATGGAACTGGAGGGTATTATGTTAAGTGAAACAAATCAATCAGAGAAAGAAGGTATCTCATGTTTTCACTCATATGTGAAATTGGATGAATCATGGGAAACCAAGAGTACACGGTGTACACTGTATGTTAGCTAACTTGACGATCAATTATATGTAGGAATTCAAGTTTTTTTAAACAGTCAAAAAAATCAATGACATGTCGATTGGTACCTCTCAGAATGACTAAAATCAAAAACACAAGAAATTAGCAGTGTTGGAGAAAATATGAAGAAAAAGGAACAGTTGTGCATTATCATTGGGAGTGTTCCTTGGTACAGCCACTGTGGAAAACAGTATGACGGTTCCTCAGAAAATTAAAGACAGTTTTTGAACACTTGAGACCCCACTCACCCAAATTCATGTGTTAAATCTTTAATGTTCAAAGTGATAGTTTTGAAGTGGGGGCTTTGGGAAGTGATTAAGTCATGACGGTGGAGCCATCATGAATGGGATTAAGTGCCCTCCTTTATGAGGCAGGGAGAGCTGCCTTTGGCCCTGTGTTCAGCAGGAAGTCCAGCACCCAGGAACCAGGAAGCTGGCCCTCACTGTACACTGAATCGGCCAGTGTCTCGATTTTGGACTTCCCAGCCTCCAGAACGGTGAAGAAGAACTTTCTGGTTTTCATAAGCCTATGGTATTTTGTCACAGCAGCCCAAACGGACTAAGACAAGCCTCTAGGAAGCACGGGCAAACACTAGGACCGAAGGGAAGCCTACAGCCATCAATTAGCCTAGAGCTGGGGAAAGAAGTATAGTCATACAAAAGGAAATTCTTTTACCAACAAATTCAATGAGTTTGGAAGCAGAATCTACCCCATTTGAGTGTCCAAAGGAAGGGGTAGTCTAGCTGACAGCTGGGTTACCGCCGTGTGACTATCTGAACAAGGGACACAGCTAAGCCATGTTTAGCTTCTGACCCATCAAAATATGTGTGGCTTTAAGATCCTATGTTGATGGTAATCTCTTCCATGGCAAGAGCAAACGAAAACACTACCAAAGGTATCAATTTTTAACCCTACTCTCTCCATAGTTACAAAAAAAACCTTTTTCCTTTTGCAATTGCAACAAGACATAAATACTCAGTATCCGCACATTTACTCAACATCATTCTTATAGTAGGAAAGAACAAGAAATTAAAGTTCTAGGAATCGGACAGAAATAAAAATGTCACTATTCATAGGTAGATGTTGCTGCATTTAAAAAATCCAAAGGAATCTGCTGATAAAATATTTGAATAAGAAACAATATATGAATTACTGTATGGCACACCTGAAACCAATATGTATGTTAACTAAATGGAATTAAAATGAAAAATGAAGAAAAAGAAAGAAGCAATATAGTAAGAGATTTTAGCAAGATAGCAGAATCCGAGCTCGATATGCAAAATAATTTTATTTCTATAAGTTAGCAACAAATAGGAAATAAAAAAATTTTTTTAAAATAACGTTTATGTAGTGGGCACGCAGGAACACAGAAGCGGGGACGCAAGGATGAGGGAATGAGGAAGAGAAGAGAGAATCAAAGGATGGGAATGAGAGGGACAACAGGAGTGATGCCGATATTACCACTTTATTCCTCACGTGTGCGGGGGACCAGCCCACGCACCCCAGTCGAAAGGTCCCGAGCAGGGGGTTGGTGTCGGCGCAATATCTCTAGAAAACGGACAAGGCGAACCAGACAGACAAGACAGACGAGACAGACAACATGGATGGTGGTTGGTAAAGCCACGTTTGAGGGTATTTTTTGCCTACTGGGCCCCAAGAACATGCAAGCAGTTTTATACAAACAGCCACAGCTAAGAGAAGGGGTTTTTCTAGACAAACCTTTTTCTGTTCACACAGTTATTCCTACAGCATTTTCCTGGGAACTTTACACTCTCTTCTTATTGTTACTATAAGAGTGCCACAGCGTGAAGGACATTTGTACAATAACATCTTAACCCAAGAAGCTTGAAGGACATGGTGCAATAACATCTTAACTCCAGTGAATTAACCTCTGAGGAACTGGATCAGCTGCAAGGGTTGTAAGGGCACGAGAGCTTTGCCTGATCACGCTCTCCTTACTGACTCCTTGCTGCTGAAGCAGTTTAGCCTCTGAGGAAATGGGCCAGCCGCAAGGGCTGTAAGGGCACGAGAGCTTTGCTCGATCACGCTCGCCTCTCTAGCTCCTTGCTGCTGCTTCCCACACATTTATAATTGGATCCAAAGTATCAGACACCTAGAAATAAAGCTTACAAATATTTGTAAAATCCTTATAAGGAATTCTTTAAACATTGAGAGGCTGACAAGGAAAATATTAGTTGTTTGGAAAAATCAGTACAAGAAATGTCTTTCCCTACAAACTATTTACAGATTCAATGTAATTGAGTCTTTGCTGTGTAGAGCTTGCCAATTTGGTCATGAAAGACCTGTGGAGTCCTTTCTCCCTTTCTTCTTTTCTTCCCCAATATTTGAGCTCACAGTCATAGAGACAGAAGCAGGGAGGGTCCAGAGTGACGTGCTGCAGCTTAGATAGAATGGGGAAGACATTACATCTGGGACGGTCACCCTGCACAGTGTTGGAGCTCAAGTGAGAGCGTCCCTGAAAAGTGAATGATGTAGAATAATGAAGTGCCACAGATTGACCCGGGTCGGGAGGCATCTGCACAGGGGAAGAACAGCCCGGCGTGGGTTTTCTGAACCTGCAGAGCGGTCAATCATCTGCAGAAGAGGTAGCCTGGCACACGGTGTCTGAGGAAAGAGTTATTTACCTGTCTCAGAGTACTTCCCCATAAAATACTAAGTAATTGTAAAGGGAACAGTTGACTAACATTCCTGGGGAGAATCCTGGCGGGTGCTGCTCTGGCGGTCAACATTAATATCACCAGTATTGGGGCAAATGAAAATTGCAGGTCACCAGAAAGGATGCAATGAAAAGAGTAGACAGTGGTGAAACTCTTGCTAAAAATGTATGATCTGAATTTTATCATAAGGAAACCTAAAAAAAAAAAAAACCACACTGAAAGACATTCCACATTACTGGAATTTACTCTTCAAAAGATGAAAGGTCATGAAAGTCAAGGAAAGACAAAGGAACTGTTCTAGACTGAAAAAACACCATGACACAAATAGAATACACTACGTGGCTCTGAACTACAGGGCCTACCCTGTATAGAGTATAGTCCAGGTAGGTGACAAAACTTAAAAAGCATATGAGGAATAAATGATAAAATGTATACCTAATGGGTGCACTTATTATACACAATGTTTTTCAGTGCTTTAATTGTATTTTCTCTCATAATTTCCTTAATATTTTTTCTTTAGCATACGTTATTTTAAGAATAGGGTGTGATAAATATCCTATACAAAAGATGTGTTGATTGACTGTTTTATGGTCCTAGTAAGGTTTCTGGTATACAGTTGATTATTAGTAGTTAAGTCTTTGGGAGTTATTCATAGATTTTTGACCATGGGGCTTGGGTCAGCACCCTTAACCCCATTATTCATTCATAGATTTTTGACCATGGGGCTTGGGTCAGCACCCTTAACCCCATTATTCAAGGGTCAATTGTACTAGTGTTAATTTTCTGATTGTGAAAGTTGTAGGGTAATTTTGTGGAATGCACTGATTTGTAGATTTAAGTGTGACATGAATCAGACATAATACGAGCAATTTACTTGCAAATGGCTCTGAGGGGGAGGGGAGGTTCTTTGTTTTCTCTAATTTTTCTTTTCTCTAGCTTTGTTTCCAAAAAGCACAAAAATAAAGAAATAAATAAATAGATAGATAGAAAAGGTGAAAAGTCTTAGGCAAAACTTATTTCTCCATGCGGAAAGAATTATGATTCAGGGTTTAAAATTACAATTACAGATAGGTTTTATAACCCTATAAAAATGTAATACATACAAATATTGGCAATAGCCATAGATGGAGTACATCAAAATAATGTCTAAATCTTTAGGTCCCGTTGTAGTAAGAATCATGGGAACATAAAACAAAGCCATCCACTAACACCATTGGAATGTTATCGACAACTTGATTGTTGGGGTGTGTTCAAGCAGCTGATACTGGGACAGGACTGAGTGTGTAAATCTCGGCAGGGCTAGTTTCCACATACAAAATCTACTTAAGTTAATTTGATGTTAAGAAACACAGTTTAATAATTATATACATTTTCATTACACTTTACACATAGGCAAAAATACCTTTAATAATCTTTATTTTTTTATATAGTTTATTGACAAATTGGTTTCCATAGAACACCCAGTGCTCTTCCCCATAAGTGCCCTCCTCCATCACCACCACCTCTTTTCCCCCTCCCTCTTCCCCTTCAACCTTCAGTTCATTTTCAGTATTCAATGGTCTCTCAAGTTTTACATCCCTCTCTCTCCCCAACTCTCTTTCCCTCTTCCCCTGCCCCTAGTCCTCCGTTAGGTTTCTCCTGTTCTGTTAGACCTATGAGTGCAAACATATGGTATCTGTCCTTCTCTGCCTGACTTATTTCGCTTAGCATGACACCCTCGAGGTCCATCCACTTTCCTACAAATGGCCAGATTTCATTCTTTCTCATTGCCATGTAGTACTCCATTGTGTGTGTGTGTATATATATATATATATATATATATATATATATATATATATATACCACATCTTCTTGATCCACTCGTCAGGTGATGGACATATTGGTTCTTTCCATGTTTTGGCTATTGTTGACATTGCTGCTATGAACATTGGGGTACATGTGCTCCAATGCATCAGCATTTCTGAAAAATACTTTTAAGAATCTTTAATAACGATTTTCACAGGTTTTTCCTTAAGATGGCAGAGAAATAGGGACTTCTGTACTTCCCCCCTGCATCTCTCAAAGAAAGAAAGGTTGAAGCCAAAGGATTCTGAACCACAGGAGCCTGGGAGGCAAAGAGAAAGTCCACAAGAAGACAGCCTCATAGGGCTTTCATACAGAGATCCTATCTCTAAATTTGGAGGTTTCTTTGGGCTGCATTTTCAGTCCCAGAAATCCACTCCAGGAAATATGCTAGCAAGGGACGCATTCGGCATCAGAAGGAACGGCTCCCCTACTCAGTCCTCTGCTAGGAAGAGCCCGACTTGCAGGATTGCATTTCCTGTGGGGTCATTAATGCGCACAGAGTAAGATCTAGAAACAAGGCTGGGCGAGGGACATAGAACACTGCCCACCTTGGTGGCGCCCGTGGCTCAGGGAGATTGGACTTAAAGAGTTTTTTGTAATGCCTGGTGTGAGGAGGGACTGGGGGGGGGGTCACCATTTTTCTCCTCAAAACCACCAAGGCGGGGCCTTGGGAGTGGCCTGCAGGACCCTCAGTGGAGGAGGCACCCACCTACACTAAAACATGCCCATATGTGCTGGGTGATTGCTTTGTTACCAGAGCCTGGATAGATGCTGCAGAAACAGCCCCTGTCCCAGGATCACCACTGACACACTGTCGTGATTAACTCTAGGCCAATTCTTACTATTTAGATATATTCTCCCTTATGCCTTCTTATCTCTCCGCTCCACTGGACCAGGTATTCTGGTTGGATGCTTGCTAAAACAGGTATATATAACCCGTTCTCTTGATGCATGTTCTACACCTGCATTGTTACCTGCCTTTCTCTCTGATATGATGATACAGATTCTCTGGGTAACATTATCATTTTTGTTTGTTTTCTCCTCACCTCCTGCCATATTCTTTTTCTCTATCCAAATTAAGCCTTTTAATCTCTTTGCCTGGCCAATGTTCAACTTCTCTTTCTCCCCACCCCTCTCATTTCTCCCTTTGTCTATGCTCTTCCATGAGCCCTGCGTCCACCTTGCTCTTTATTTGTAGCGGGATTTCTGGTTTTATCCCTTTGGACTGTCCTTTGCCTTCCGTTGTTTTTGTATTGGCTTTTTTTTCCCCTTTCAGTTTGGTTGCTTGCTTTTGTTCCCTGTTTGTCTCTGTTTTCCTTTCCAGGGCTACCTCAAGAAACAAGCCAAAATACACATGGTGGAGATTCCCAAATATCCCTACAAATAGGGAAAGAAAACAAAGTCTCAAGAAGAGAGAAGAGGGACACCATTACTAGAATGCTTCATGAACGGACAGGCTCTGTACAGTCCATGAGCCTCCATTAATGTAGCAGTACCTGCAGGTGCAGAGCGCATAATAAGCTTATAAAACTTACAAGAGACAGAAAACTAGCCAAAATGACAAAACGGAAGAACCCTCCTCTAAAGAAATTCCAGGAAGAATTCACAGCTAAAGAATTGGTCAAAACAGATATAAGCAACATAACTGAGCAGGAATTGAAAACAATAGTCATAAACTTAATCGCACGACTTGAAATAGGCATGGAAGACACCAGAGATGCTATTTCCACAAAAATTATGGACCTCAAAAATAGCTGTGATGAATTAAAAAATGCTATAAACGAGGTGCATAACAAAATGGATGCAGCCACTGCAAGTATTGAAGAGGCAGACAGGAGAAGAGGTGAAGTAGAAGACACAATTATAGAAAAAAAGGGTGCTGGGAAATAGAAAAATTGATTCAGGAGCACAAAAGCAGAATTTGAGGACAGAGGGATGCCATCAAATGGAACAATATCCATATCCTAGTAATTCCATAAGAAGAAGAAGAGACAGAAAGAGGCTGAAGGGGTACTTGAACAAATTATAGCTGAGAACTTCCTCAATCTGGGGAAGGAAACAGACATTGAAATCCAAGAGGCAGAGAGAACTCCCCTCAGACGCAACTTGATTTGATCTTCTGCATGACCTATTATAGTGAAACTGGCAAAACATAAGGATAAAGAGAGAATTCTGAAAGCAGCTAGGGATACAACAGCCCTAACAAAGGGAGACCTATCAGTAGTTGCAGACCTATCTACCGAAACTTCTCAGGCCAGAAAGAAATGGCAGGAACTCTTCAATGTGATGAACAGAAGAAAATACGCAACCAAGAATCCTTTATCTAGCAAGCCTGTCGT
>PJEM01020818.1:0-12560 GCA_004023845.1 Helogale parvula
TGGGGGGGGGCGGGGGGAGCGGCGCATGTTTGTGACTCGGTGTCAGCCCTCGCATCTGACGGCACGGGCACTGAAAATGTCCACTCAGTGGGCCGCCATGCCCGGGACCCCTGGACACACCTGCGGCCTCAGAGCAGCCCCTGCAGCGGTGCCAGCCCTCCCCGTCGCCCCTTCCTCGGACCGGAGAGGCCGCCAGGGTCCCGTCAGGGTCCCGGGCCGCCGGAGGGGTGGGCTGGGTGACGCCCGTGACCCTGAAGAGGGAATCACGGGCGCTGAGCCAACCTCGAGGAGCCTGATTCGAGCCACGTCTGGGAAGCTGGTCTCCTCCAGCTTAAAGTGAGGAAGGAGCGCGGAGCGTGTGAGCCCAGGAGCCAGCCGCTCTCCGCCTTCCGCAGGCTGCTGGGCGGGACGGTGCTCCGGAAGGTGCTGCGGGACCTGGCGAGGCTGTGTCCTCGCAGCCCGCTCTAGCCGGGGGCGAAGTGGGTCCAAGTGGGCTGATCTGGAGAGAAGGGACGTCGGCTCTACAGGCCACGGGCTTCTCAGGGCCCCAGCACCCCCCCCCACCAGCCAGCCCTGGGGCACTTTGCTTCCACTCGAAGAGAGATTTGTGCCTCCAAGTTTTTCCTGCGCACTGTGAAAATGAGAAAGAGTTAAAAGGAAATAATCCTAGGGGCGCCTGGAGGGCTCCGTTGGTTGAGCATCCGACTATGGCTCAGGTCATGACACCACTCGTGGGTTCGAGCCCCGTGTCGGGTTCTGTGCTGACAGCCCAGAGCCTGGAGCTGCTTCCAATTCTGTGTCTCCCTCTCCCTCTGCCCCTCCTCTGCTCTCACTGTCTCTCTCTGTCTCTCAAAAATTAATAACACACATAAAAAATTAAAAAAAAAAAGAAATAATCCTAACCAGTCACTCAAATTAAAACTATTATTACCTTTTTCTTTTTTTCTCCCCTGTGTTTTTTTCTGTGTATTTCCCTCCAGCCGGGCGGAGTTCCGAGGCCGCCCAGCCCGTGGCTGGGGAGGCCCTGGGGACCCTCCTCGTGGAGGGCGGGGTGCTGCCCGCTGCCCAGAGCCCGCACGTGGGGCTGAGCGGGACTGAGCACGGGCTGCGGGGACAGGCCCTCCTCACCAGCTCTCTCCCATGACAGGAACGCCCCTGTCGGGTCAGAACCGCCCCGGTACAGCCTGAGCCTCGTCCCCTCACTGACACCACATGGGCTCCACTCATGAAGTGTTTGTGACTTGAGTGTGCCTCCGCACGGCCGCCCCTCCTTCCTGGGGGGGGGGGCACTCAGGCCTTTGCAAACGCTCACATTCACGGAGATCGGAGCAAGCGTCGGGGCTGACTGGTCCCTGGCGTTTCGGGTGACTTCCCAGAGGAGCCCCCCGCCAGGTGGTGGCGTGTGCCCGCGAGCTGGACAGAGCGGCGGGTCCCCGTGGCGGGGCAGGGGTGAAGGCGGCGCATCTTTCTCCCCGTCCCTGCACAGGGCTCCAAGTTACGGAGCCAGGACTCGGACCCGGGTCCGGCTCCACGAGCCGGTGACACCTGCCTCACACACGCACTCTCGGAGTCCTTCGGCTGCGCCCCTCGGCACCTCCTCCGTGCAGGCGCCCGGCTCCGCACCGAGTGAGAAGCTCTATGTCAGTGTGCAAGGTGAGCAAAAGCCGCTGCGTGCATGAGCTTGCATTCGTGAGTGTGCCGTGTGTGTGGTAGGTGGTGTGTGCGGCATGGGGTGCGCGTGTGGGCGCGTGTCTAATCGCGGACCACAAGCTGGTGAGGAAGTGTATGCACAGGACCAGCCCTAAGTGTGACCCCCGCAGAGGGAGCCCAGAAGTGGGCCCCTGGGGGGCTGGAGGGTTTGTGGGGGGGACTGCCCTGGGCGCCCAGGAAGGGGTCATTGGAGCCGAAGACCTTTCGGTCTAGGGAGCGGGCAAACACTCTGGAGGCTGCTGGCTGCACATCACAGGTGCCGGGATGGGGCACGGGTGCGGACGGGTGCGCAGGGACAACGGGGACCGGACGTCAGGGCTCTGGCCTGAGCAGAGCGGATTGCAGAGGGCCCTGCGGGGCCGCCGTGCAGCCCTGGGCATTTCTGGGGAGCCCACCCACAAGGGGGTGCAGACACCCACGGTGACTGCCAGAGCTAGGCCTGTCCTCAGTGACACGTCCCCCAGGCTGCTGCTCCAACAGGGTCCCTGTCAGGGGGCTCTCCCCTGAATCAGGCGGGCTGCAGAGGGAGGCCCGGAGAGCAGGCCCTCCCTGGGCTGTGCACTGAGGGCATCCTGGCTGGAGCCTGGCGGCGCTGCGTCCTTGTCCAGGGGAAGGAGGGCAGGGAGGGGACAGACCCCCCTTGGGGCGTCACCTGTTGCCTGCAGGTTCCTCCCCGACAGTCAGTGTGAGCCTCCATGACACAGGGTCGGCCTCCCTGGTGGCAGGTCCCGAGGGCGCGCCCTGCTCCCAGCAGTGAGTGACCTGAGTGGTGAGCAACCAGCCGGGGGCTCTGTGGCAAGTGTGTCTTCAACTCCCAAACACGGCTGTCGCTTCCACACAGACCCCGTGGGCAAGCTGCCTTGTGAGCCTCCACGGTGGCCCCTTAGGGCCACTGTCCTTCCCCAGTGGGGACCCCAGTCAGGTGTCCTGTGGCTCCTCCTGGCTGTCCCTGCTGCTGCCCAGCCCCCGATATGGCTCCCCGCCAGCCGGATGGGGGCTCGCACAGCGCCGCCAGGCCGCCCCCCACACCACCGGCACCTTGTCACCGACAAGTTCTTGGCGGTTCTCCTGGTGTGCCCCTCTCTCACCTGCTCCTGTGGGGCGTCCATGGCCTGCAGATCTCCTAAATGGACCTAAAATTCTCCAATTCCCTTCATCCTCTCGATGGCTGCTCCAGTCAAGGCCCCGCCTCTGTCTGGCAGCCCCATGGATGAAAACTGAATGTGTTCCATCGCGGATCAGTTTCCTTCCTTTCTCCTCCCTTCTGTCCGCCTGCCGGGTCGATGGAAGGAATGCCGCGGGCAGGGGGCTAGCAGACCCCATTTCTTACGGTCTGGGGCTGAGGCCCCAGGGCCCCCTCCACCCTCCAGCCTCTCTGACCTTCCTTCACTTCTGAGGCACTGTGCTCTGGTGTGCCTCAGGGCCTTGGCACAGGATGCCTCCTCTGAAGCACCTCCTCCTACGCATCCCCGTCCAACGTGCAGACCTCGAGGTGACTCAGCCCCCTGCCCAGGGAGACCCCTGCTCGCTCCTCAATTCCCTCTAAGCTAAGTGCACTCACTCCAGTTCACTTGACTCAGGAACATGCAGTTAGTGTAACACAAACTCAAGGCTTTCTCAAGCAGACCCACTTCCGCGGAGCTCCATTCCCACCATTTCAAATGGGGACAGAGAGTGGGGCTCAAACCCGCCAGACGGAAGTGGAGGGGTGATGACCCATGTTTCAGAAGTTCACCGGCTGGAGCCCCAAAAGGCCCACAAGATGATGAGAAGTTTCTGGGAAGGAACCGAATCCACTCCTGGAAGAGGGCCCACGAGGTCATGGTGCAGCTTCATTTTTAAAAAATTGTTTAATGTTTATTTAATTTTTCAAGAAAGAGAGAGAAACAGAGACAGAGTGTGAGTGCGGGAGGGGCAGAGAGAGAAGGAGACACAGAATCCGAAGCAGCTCCAGGTTCCGAGCTGTCAGCACAGAGCCCGACGTGGGGCTCGAACTCGCAGACCATGAGATGATGACCTGAGCGGAAGTTGGACGCTCAACCGACTGAGCCCCCAGGCGCCCACATGGCGCGTCTCCTTATGCGTAGCTGGGTTCCATCTGCGCATCTGTTGTTGAGGAATTTTGCGTCTCTGCTCACGGCAGACACTGGTCCATGCCTCTCCCTTCTCACAGTGTCCTCAGCTGGTTTTGACATTGAGGTTCTGCTGACCTCATGAAGGGACAGGAGGTATTTCCTCTGCTTGCAGTTCTTGGCAGGAATGTTTGGCTTCTCTCTTAAATGCCTGGTAGAATTTACCAGTGAAACATCTGGACCTGGTGGGTTTGGGGGTAATGTTAACTGACTCCTGACTCAATGCTCTTAAGAGACACAAGCCGTTCACATGATCTGTTTCTCCTAATATGTGTTTTGGTAGTTTGTGTCTTTCAAGGAAGTGGCCCACTGAATTCAACTTCTCAAATTTGTGGGCAGAAACTTGTTCACAGGATTCCCTCGTTTTCCGTTTCATGTCCATGAGATCAAGCATGATGGATCCTCTTTCATTTCTGACATTAGTAATTTATGTCTTCTCCCTTATTTTCTTGGTTGGACTAGCTAGACATTTTCAATTTTATTGATTTTTTTAAAAGAAACTATTTTTGGTTTTATTGATTTTCTCTATTGGTTTCTACTCTTCAACTTAATTAATCTGCTCTAATTTTTATTACTTTTTTTTCTGTTGAAATTTTAATTGCTCTTGTTTCTCTAGTTTCCTAAGGTCAAAAGAAGATTATTGACTTTAGATTTTTCTTCTTTTGGAATCCATGCATTAAATGCTATACATTTCCCTCCAAACACTATATTCAATGCATCCCACAAACTTGGATGTTTTATTTTTATTAAATAAACTTTTAACATCTTAGAGTAGTTTTCAGTTTATAGGAAAATCACGAAGGTACAGAGTTTCCCATATACCCCACATCCCATCTCCTTTACCTTTAACTTTACTGGGGAATGTGGTCCATTTATTACTGCTGATGAACCAATGCTGATGCAGTCTTGTTACTTAAAATCCATACTTTATTCAGATTATCTTAGTTGTTAGCCGATGTCCTTTTTTTCTGTTCTAGGGTCCCACACTACGTGCCGTCATTATGTCCCTTCTTCAGACATTCCTGGTTCCTGATGATGCTGGCAGCTCTGGAGAATACTGGTCAGGTCCTGTACAGAAGGCCCTTTATCTTGTTGTGTTATCATTTTCATCTAGCTTGCTTTAACTTCTCTTGAGTCTTCTTCTTTAACCCACGTGTTATTCAGAAGTGTGTTATTGAATATGAAAATAATTTGGGATTTTATGGCTACTTTTCTGCTTTTTATTTTTATTTTATTGTGTTCTGGGAACATATTCTGTCTGATTTCTATTTTTAAAAATTGGTTAAGGTGGGTTTAATGGTCCAAAATGTGGTCTGTCTAGGTGAAAGTCTTGTGAAAACTTGAAGAGAGTGTGTATCAGGCTATCGTTGGATCACATATTCTAGAAGTATCAATTGGTGCTGCTCGGTTCAACTATGTCTTCACCAATATGCTGGGTCTATTAGTAGTAGAAGAAGGTCAACACCTCCAACTACCACAGTGGATTTGTCTACTTCTCCTTGTGGCTCTATCAGCTTTTGCCTTGTCTATTTTGATGTTTTATTGGTAGGCGCGTACATGTTTAGGGTTGTTACATATTTGTGGAGCATCGGCTCCTTTATCATTACGTAATTCTGCACTTTATCCCTGATGATTTCCTTTGTCCTGACGTTGCCTCTGTCTGAAATCACATAGCTATTCCAGATTTCTTTTTATTGATGTTAGTTTGATACATCTTTCTTAATCCCTTTAATTGTAACCTCTCTGCGTCTTCATATTTAGAATGTGTTTCTCGGGGACTACTTACAGATTTCTCTTTGAATCGGTGTATTTGGACATTTAGAGGCCATTGGATTCGTATCTACCATGTTTGTAAGTATTTTCTACTCATCGCGTTTATTCTTATTTTTCTCTCCCTCTTTTTCTCCTACTTTTTATGGTTTTAACGAGGCATTTTATATGATTGAATTTTATCTCATTCCTTAGCAAAGCAATTATATTCTTTTTAGTGGTTGTCTTGGAGTTTTTAATATATTGTTAAATATTTGAAGTCCATGTACTGATGTTCCCTCTTCTCTCCCATCACTACAGTGTTGCTGTCACTTAACTCTCCTTACTTTATTATCACCCAATATATTGTTATTATTTCAAGTAATTGGCTATCTTTTAGATCTATTAAGAAAAAAATACTTTTACCTTCATTTAATTCTTCTCTGTTACTCTTCCTTTTTTTTTTTTGGTAGATCCAAGTTTATGACCTATATCTTTTACCTTCTCCTTGAAAAACATTTTTTTAAACCTTTCCTGCAGAGCAGGGCTGCTGGTGATGAAGTCCCTGTTTTGTTTGTCTGACAAAGTAAATGAAATGCCATAAGAATAATCACAACCACCATAATAATAACAGATTTATATTTTTATAGCACTTTATAGCTTGCCGGAGCCCTTCCCGACCTCCTTTTCCCCACGGAGCCAATCGTTTTATCCTTGGCCCCCCCCACCTCCTCTACTTCCTGTTTTGCATCTGTCCACACTTCATAATTGCTGACTTATGTCCCCGTCTCTTCCACCAGACAGCGAGTCGTTAAAGGCAGTGGCTGTGTCTGCTTAATTGTTTCATCTTCATAAACCTGACAGCTTCCCAGTATACACATTTTTTAATTAATAGACTTAATTTTTAGAACAGTTTTAGATTTACAGAAAAATTGAACAGAGAGCACGTAGAGTTCCCATATGGCTCCATCCCCATTCTCTTGCCTCCATTATTAACATCTTGCATGAGTGTGGTGCATTTGTTGCAGTTAATGAACCAATATTGATATATTATTATTAGCTCAAGTCCATAGTTTACATTTTTTTGTGTTGAAAAGTTCTGAGTTGTAACAAATGCGTGATGTCATGCACCCGCCGTCACAGCTTTCATCAGGATACTGTCTCCACCCTGTACATCCCCTGCACCTCACCTAGACATCACTTCCTCTGCCCTTGCAACTTTAGGTGATTACTGAACTTTTACTGCCTCCATACTTCTGCCTTTCCCAGAATGCCATGCAAGTGAAGTCATAGGTATGGATGGCTTCTTTCACTTAGCACTGTCACTTAGAGTTCTTCCCTGCCTTTTCCCGACATGATTGCTCATTTGTTTTTAACTGCTGAATAGTATTCCAATGCACAGCTGTATTAGTTTGTCTATCCCTTCATCTACTGAAGAACATCTTCATTGCTTCTATTCCTTTGGCAACGGGAAATTGTGAATAAAACTACTATAAACATTTGTGAATTTCATTATTGTTGTTGTTATAGACATAAGTTTTCACCTCTGTTGGGTAAATACCTAAGAGACAATTATTGACTTCTTGGTAAGAGTGTGTTTGGTCTTGTGAGGAGCTGCCCAGCGTCTTCGAGGAGGCTGGGCCAGTCTGCTTTCCCGCCATCGATGAATGAGACTTCTCGTGGCTTCACATCCTCACTGGCATCGAGTGTTGTCACGCTCTGGGTTTCGGCCATTCTAATAGGTGTCTGGTGGTATCTTGTTGTGTGTAGTTTTCTGATGTGCAGTGTTGAAAATATTTTAATGCTTATTTGCCATTTGTATGTCTCCTTTGGTGAGATTTCTGTTTGGATCTTTTGCCTATATTTAAATATTGGATTGTTTGTTTTCTTGTTTTAATAATTTTGAGAAATTGGGCATTAATAAGTTCTTTGTGTGTATTAGATACAAGCCCTTCAGCACATGTGTGTTTTGCAGTAATTGTCCCCAGTCTGTGGCTTGTCTTCATTCTTTTAATGGTATCTTTGGCAGGGTAGAAGTTTTTAATTTTGATGAAATCCAACCCATCAATTCTTTCATGCCTCACGTTTTTGGTGTGGTATCTAAATAGTCATCTTCAAACCCAGGTCATCTAGATTTTCTCTGATGTTATCTTCTAGGAATTTTGTAGCTTTGTGTTTTAACATTAGATCCATGATTGATTTTGAGTTAGGTGTGTGTGTGTGTGTGTGTGTGTGTGTGTATGTGTGTGTAAATGAAGTAAGGTCTGTGGCTACATTCATTTTTCTTACTGTGTATGGGTGTGCAATTGCTAAACACTATTTTTTGAAAAGACTATTCTCCATTGAATTACCTTTGCTCATCTGAAAAGATCAGCCGCTTACGTCTGTGCAGGCTTCCTATTCTGTCCCACTGATCTATTTTTTAAATCTTTCTCTAATATCATGACCTCTTGGTTACTGTGGCTTTATAGTTGAGTCTTGAAGTCCTCCCACTCTGTTCTTCTTCAATATTATGCTGGCTGTTCTGGCTCTTTGCTTGCCCATATAAAAGTAGAATAGTTTCTCCATATCAGCAAGATAACATGCTAGAATTTTTATTGAGATTGCCTTGATTTTATAGATCAAGTTGAAAGGAATTGACATCTTAACAATATTGTGTCCTCTTATCCATGAAGATGAAATGTCTCCACTTACTTTGATCTTCTTTGATTCTTTTTTCATCATTATTGTTGGTATCCTCATGTATATCCTATACAGGTTTTGTTAGATTTATACACAAGTATTTAATTTTTTGTTATTAATGGAAGTGATACGGTGTTTTTAATTTCAAATTAAAATTTTTTTAAATTTGTTTATTTATTCTGAGAGAGAGAGAGAGCATGCAGGATCAGGGGAAGGGCAGAGAGAGAGAGAGAGAGAGAGAGGGAATCTGAAGCAGGCTCCATGCTACTAGCACAGAGCCCTACACGGGGCTAGAACTCACAAAATGGGAGATCATGACCTGAACTGAAATCCAGGGGCAGACACTTAACCAACTGAGCCACCCAGGGGCCCCTTTAATTTCAAGTTTTTATTGTTCGTTGCTCATATGTAGGAAAGCAATTGACTTTTGTATACTGACCTTGTATCATGCAACCTTGCTTTCCGTCTTGTTTCTTCCAAGAAGTGATGCGTGTGCATGTGTGTGTGTTGTGTGTGTGCATGTGCGCATGTGTGCATGTGTTTATTTAGGATTTTCTGCATAGATATCATCTGTAAACAAGTTCCATTTTTCTTCTTCTTTCCCTAGCTGTACAGCTTTCTTTTTCTTGTCTTATCGCATTAGCCAGGACTTCTAGGACAATGTTGAAAAGAAGTGGTGACAGATTAGATCTGATAACCAGAGGTGGGCAGAATTCTTCATAAGTTCCTTTATTATCTGTTTAATATCCATGGAATTCGTAGTGATCCTGTTTTGATTTCTGGTAGGAGTAATTCGTGTCTATCCTTATGTCTTGCTTAGCCGGCCTAGAAGCTTATCACATTCATCGATCTTTTCAAGGAACCAGCTTTTAGTGTCATTGATCTCTATTGATTTCCTATTTTCATTTCTGCTCTAATTTTTATTATTTAGTTTCTTCTGCTTATTTGATTTCCTCTTCTCTTAAGAGTTTTTAAGGTAGAATATTGATTTTCCATATCTCTGTTGTTCTAATACGTGCACTCAATGCTATAAATCACCCCCCTGAGCATTGTTCTTGATACATCCCACAGCTCTTGACAGAGCGTGCTTTCATTTTCATTTCATTAAATATATTTTTAAAATTCTCTTGAGATGTTTTTTGGACCCACATGTTATTTTAGGAGTGTGCTGTTTACTCTCCAAGTATTTTGAGCTTTCCCAACTAGCTTTCTACTATTGATTTTTCATTTAATCCCATTGTGGAATGCAGGAGTATGTTCTATGATTTATATCCTTTTGAATTTATTAAGGTGTGTTTTATGGCTGGGAATGTCTATTTTGGTTAATGTCCCATGTGAGCTTGAGAAGGACATGTGTTCTGCTGTTGTTGAGTGAAGTATCCTATAAATGTCAATTACATCCGGTTGATGGATAGTGCTGTTCAGTTCAACTACGTCCTTACTGATTTTGTGTCTGCCGGATCTGTCAGTTACCGAGGGGGGTGTGGACATCGTCAACCCAATAGAGGTCTGTTTCTCCTCCCGGTTCTCTGTTTTTGCCCCACATAGGTTGACGCTTTTATTAGGTGCAAGCCTGCACGTTAAAGATTCTCGTGCATCTGTGGATAATGGATCCTTTTATCAAGACGTGATGCTTCCCTTTATTCCCACTAATTTCCCCTATTCTGAAATCTGCTTTGTCAGAAACTAATAAAACCACCACGCTTTCTTTTGATCCGTATTAGCGTGACATATTTTTCTCCATTCCCTGACTCAGTATATCCGTATCTTTGTCTTGAAAATGAGTTTCTTATATATGGTATACAGTTGGGTCCAGTTTCTTCTGCTTCCCCTCTGACCGTCACCAGCTTTCATTTGGTGTATTCAGACCATTCATTGCAGTTGCCAGTTATTTCCATTAGAAATATTCCTCTCTTTTTCTGCCTTCTCTGGTTTTTTATTTAATGTTTTATTGATCTTTGAGAGAGAGAGAGAGAGAGAGAGAGAGAGAGCATGAGTGGGGGAGGGGCAGACAGAGAAAGGGAGACAGAGGATCTGAAGTAGACTCTGCGCTCACAGCTATGAGCCCAGTGTTGAGCTCGAATGCACAAACCGTGAGACCATGACCCGAGCTAAAGTGGGACACTCAGCCAACTGAGCCACCCAGCCGGCCCTGCCTTCTCTGGTTTTAAGTGAGCATCTTATGATCCCGTTTTCTGTCCTCTATTAGCATACCAAGTTTATAGGCAGTGGTTTCTCTAGACTTTGCAATATGTCTTCACCACTGATCTAACCCCCCTTCAAACAACAGTATGCAATCAGGTCGCAGGTGCAGGTGGCGTGGTTACGGCAGATTATTCTGGATCTTTTTCCCATTCTGTATAACACTGCAGCCATTCTGTTCATATATTCATATGCTGTGGGGCGTCTGGGGGGCTCAGTCAGTAAGCACCCAACTCTTGGTTTTGGCTCAGGTCATGATTTCATGATTTGTGAGTTCAAGCCCCACATCAGGCTCTGTGCTGACCATGAGGAGCCTGGTTGGGATTCTCTCTTTCCGTCTCGCTCTGCCCCTTCCCTGCTCACACTCTCTCTTTCTCTCAAATTAAATAAGCTTAAAAAACCCATATATTATAACTACCTGACCTATTATTGTTGTTGTTACTTTGAATAGTTATCTAATTAAGAATAAGAGAAATAAAAGATTTTAACATTTTTTCTCTGACGCTCTTCATTTCTTTCTGCAGATTTGAGATTTTGATCTATAATTTTCCTTTTTTCTTAAGAATATCTTTTATCACTTCTTGAAGAATATAGCTTCTGTTGGCAAATTTCCCGTTTTTTGTTTTTTGTCTGAAAAAGTGTTTCTCCTTCACTTTTGAAGGATAATTATACTGCATACAGACATCAAGATTGGTGCATTTTACTTCCAACACTTTAACATATTTGACTGCAATCTCTTCTTATTTTCGTGGATTCCGGTGAGGAGTCTAGTGTAATTCCTATCCTAGCTCCTCGAAGGTTCAGAAAGGCTTCTCCTCTCATTTCTTTCAAGGTTTCCTCTTGTCTTTGGCTTCCTGCAGTTTGAATACATTAAGTCTACTCGTAGATTTTGGGTATTGATTCTTGGGGTCCTCTGAGCTTCCCCTGGATCTGGGCTTTGGTTTCTGTGATTAATTTTGGGAAATTCTTAGTCAGAATTACTGCAAATATTGCAAATTCTCTAACCTTTCTGTCTCTTATCTCTCGGGTAATCCATTACACATGTGCAATCCTTCTGAAATTATTCCATAGTTCTGCATATTCAGTTCCATGCTTTTCAGACTATTTTTTCCTCTTTTTATTTCATTTTGCAAGATTTTATTGAATGCATCTTCAAGATCACCAGTTCTTTCTTTGGTCATATCAGGTCTCTTTTGATAGCCTATCAATGGCATTTCTTTGTTTCTGTTCAGTTTGATTTCTGTAATTTCCCCCTTGATTCTTTCTTAGAGTTTTCATCTCTGTCATTAAATTACCTGGCTGTTCTTCTTTCCCGTTGAGCCCTCAGCATATTAATTGTAGATGTGTAACATTCCCGGTGGAACGTTCCAGCATCTGCACTATGTCTGAGTCTGCTTTGTCTCTTCAGACCATGGTTCTGTCTGCCCCCGGGCATGTCTTTTAGTAGTTTTTTGGAAGATGGAAATGACGTATCCGGTAACAGGAACTGAATCAGGCTCTGAGCAAGAGTGCTGGCTCAGCCTCCAGATGTCCATCCGCTGCAGTGTGGGTGTCCACCCCCCCTCCCGGCCTCCAGCTCCTGCTCCCCAGGAGCTGATCTGGGCTGTCATTCTCCGCACGCCTGTCTGTCTCCCCAGTCATCAGGGTGGCCGATTGCTTTGGAACCTCAATTCTCCACTAGACCCAAGTTGTTGATTTTCAGTTTGCTCATTTTATTTTCATATTGTGAGGATGGGGGTGATGACCTTTAAGCTCTTTTCCTGTTGGAGATGAAGCTGGGGTCTCTCGGCGCATTTGATCGCTGGCGCCACGCCAGCCAGCAGGTGCTTCCCTGGTGGGGGGAGAGGTAGCCCCCCTCACCCCCGGCCCCCGCTCCTCGCCGGTGACATGCCGCCCACCGTCCTCCTTTCTGTCCTGATGGAGCGGTGGGGACAGACGCCGGGGGCAGGACGGTCTTGCACGGGCTGGCGACAAGGTGGCCTTGCTGTAAAGCTTTCTGTGGGCATCATTCTGTCTCCGATGCCTCAGCTGAGCCAAGCGCCAGCCCCAACCCAAGGACCACAGGACGTGTCCGCGCTGTGTCTG
>PJEM01020819.1:0-12578 GCA_004023845.1 Helogale parvula
GGGGGGGGGGTTGCTTAGGACAACATCACCAACTCCATGATGCCAGGGTTGACACTTCCAGTCTCCTCCCCACCACTGGCTCCATAAAAACCCAGAGGACAGGGTCCAGAGAGCTTCTGGGTTGGTGAGCACATGGAGATGGGGGCCAGCAGACCCTGGGGAGGGGGGCAAGCCCCATGCCCCTCCCAGACCTCAGTGTGGTCAGCTCTTCTATCTTTCACCATGTCCTTTACTGGGTAAATGGGACTGTACAGGTCCTGCTGAGGTCTGTGAGCCGCCTAGTGAATCAAAAAAACCAAGAACCCAAGGAGGAGGGCTTCAGAAGGAGGGTGTCCTCAGAACCTCAATGTGACCGCCTGGGGCTGGGGCTGGCATCTGACACGGGGGTGGGGGGGGAGGGGTGCTGGGGGACTGAGCCCATCACCTGTGTGTGGGGTCTGATGCTGTCTCTCGTAGAAGGTGTCAGAAGCCAGCTGAATTCTGGCTGGTATCTGAGATTTGCTTGGTGTTGGGAGTGACCCCACTCCCCACTTTGGGATTGGGTCTGGGATCCATAAAAGATCATAGTTCATGGGTTAAATGTTACATGAAATGTTAATGAGCACATGTGGTTTTCCAGAACAAACACAGATGGGTAAATACGGTTTCTTACCCCAGTGAATGTTAGGGACGGTTAAGGTTGTAAACCCCGCGGCTGCAGTCAGGTGGCAGAGCTGGGGTGATTTCTGTGAACAGGGCTTGAGTGGAGAGTGACAAGACCCGATACACTGGGCGGGTGAGCCCGGTCCTCACTGTACCCTGACTCCTGGGAGACCCCGGGGTCCTTACCACGCGAGGGGAGGCATATTCCCTCCAGCCCCCATGTCTTCAGGACAGAACACTGAGGGCCGGCTTAGCACTTTCTGTTCCCAGAGCTTCTTGTTCTCTTGACTGAAGCTTGGGGCCCCCAGTCAGAATTACATTTTCATTAATGCAGAAGGAAACATTTGGGGCCCTTAGTAACGTTTATGCCTGGTCAGGACTGTGGCCCACAGCTGCGCCCCTGTGGCTGACTTGTGGCTGGGTCCCAGGGGTCACAGGAGGTGACCGGAGTGGTGCTGGTACTGCCCTGCTGGCCAGCTCCAGCAGCCTGCTTATCTGGCCTGCCTTTGCTTTCCCGAGTTTGCCATTAGCCCAACTTTCCAGCAGATTATGCAGCCCTTCGGCCCTCACTCTATTCCTGGTCAGAAGACACGTCCTGTCCAGGGAGAGCACAGCATATAGTCACTGCTCAGGCCACACACTTTAAAGAGAGAAGGTTTCTAGACATTTCAAGCCTTTCAGAGGCAAACAGTGTTGAAAGCGGCACTTGCTGAGTTATGTTGTGGTCTACGGGCATCACTCGATGGGTGCCGTAAATGTAAAATGCGCACAAATGTAGATCGAACCTTGTAAATATTCTGTCACATTTTTGTAGCTACCCATGTTCACTCTTCTGAGGTCCTCTTTGGGAACTCTCTAGCAGCCTGACCCTCTTCCCCAGACAGGTGTCCTGTAGTGAGTTTTCCCCAGGACAAAGCGCTACGTTTGCACCCGAAGCTTCCCCCGGATTCTAGCCTTTGTTCGGTTACTGATTACATACCTTTAGCAAGTTTGACTAAGTTTCTAGAATAGCACTACCTGAACTTCATTAAGTGGAGCTGCATTTCCCCACATCCACTCTGTTCTGCATGCAGAAGCGTTAGCTGCCTACAGAAGCCCTGGGGACAGGAAAACGTGGGATTCTCCTGAATTCTGTCTCTGTGGGTGTGCTGGGAACCTGGCACTCCCCAGGTCAGGGCTAGGGGACCCTCAGCACTCGCTTCCCTCTTGGCCCTAACGCTGCCCTGATGCTCGCTGGGCGTCTGTGCGGCCTGGCCTTGCCCCACCCGGGCCCGTGGAGTGCAGGATACCCCATGGTCCTGCTCCTTCTGCGTTCTGTCTCTGTCGCAAACGTGAGCATCCTTCCTGTATGCCAGGAGGTGACTCACTGGTTTTGCCTGTGTACCGACACGGAAACAGGCACATTTCCCACAGGTCCAGAGAATGAAAACCACAGGGGCCCAGGGCTCCAGGAACGCCCGCCTCAGAAAGCATAGAGCCTGCGGTCGATGCTAGGCTGCAGGACCCGGACCCCATTCCTGGGGCCCAGACGCCTGCTGGGGAGGGCTGGGTGCCTTCCCGGGACTGCGGTGCCGAACAGGTCAGGTCTCAGGAGAACTTGGAAAAGGCTTTCTGTGCTGGAAGCAGCATGATGCTTCAGAGGCCCTGCAGGTAGCTGATGAAAGACTGGAGAGGACAGGGATGGGGATGGAGGGCAGAGGTAGAGGAAGGATGTGAAATGGGATGAAGTCCTCACGGGCTGAATTTAGGTTCTCATCCAGCTTAGATTTCACAGAAACTTCATAATCCCCAGAGCAGATGATGATTTCCATTGTGTTAAGTCACTTAAGGCCTAGCTCTTTTTCCTCCCCATTCCCCTCCTCCTTATTTTATTTTACCATTGAAATCATTTTAAGGTGTGCAGTGAAGTGGCACTTAGAACATTCACAGAGTTGTGCACTGCCACTGCTCTCTAGTTCCGGGACATTTTCTTCGTCCCCCGAAGGAAACACCTCATGGGCATCTCTCTCTGACCCTACCCCGAAATCTGCTGTCTGCCTCCATGGACTGGTTTCTTCTAGAAAATTTGTCTAACTAGGGAGAGTTGGAAAGGAAACCCTGGCAGTAAGCTTGTGGTGTCAGAGACAGCTCCGCAGAAGAGTAAAGTTTGTGGGACCTGCAGATAGGAGGCTCATGGAGGCCTAGGAGCTGGTGGCCGAGAGGATGCCTGGCTTCGTCCCTATCCCTGCCCTTGCCCTGTTTCCTCTGGCTCCTTCCAGACATGGAGGAGGGCTCCCTTAGCCTTGCGATTAGCATCCCTGGGAAAGGGCAGGGCCCACCATGGTCACCAGGACTGGGTGGTGCAGAGTGGGCAGAGTGGTCCCTGGTGCTGGTTACCTGTCAGCCTTGGCCTTGGCCTTCTCCACACCTTGCTGTGATTTCCTCTGGGGAGTTGAGTATCTGGCAGGCACCCGACCATGTGGAGAACTTGTGTGGATACTTGGACGAGTGGTGCACTGTCTCAGCTGGGGCTCTGAGTGTGGGACAGTGAGGTGGTAAGCCCCAGAAAGTTCTGACGGCCATCTCCCGTCCAGCTCCTCCCTGCTGCTGGTGCAGGAATCGTGGGTTTTGTCACAGAAGTCTACAGCTGCTGGCAGAGCAGAGGCCACCAACAGCATCATGGGGGCTCAGCCCCAGGGCGCCGCCGTGACCACCCAGGCCCTGAGTTTGCCAAGCCCTTGGCACTGTCCTTTCCTTCCTGCTCCTGCTTGGTCCTGTTTGGCTCCCACAACCCCTCCTGCCTGTCCTAGCTCCTGGCTCTTCAAGGTGTCCCCAGATTGAAGCCCCCTCCTGCCTCCTGACCACCACCCTATCGAGGGTGCTCATGAGCCAGCTCATGCACTGACTTCCTGGGGCTACCCACACACATTTCCACAAACAGGGTGGCCTCATGCAACAAAGCTTCTTCTGTCTAATCAGTTTTCCTGGGCAAAATCCACCTGCTCATAGGGCCATACCTCTCGGGAGCTGGGGACAGGGCTGTGCCTTGTCCTTATGCCAGCCCCATTTTCTCCAGGGTGGCTGGTGTGGCCCAGGGAAGAGCCTCTGGCTTGATTTTCAGCAGTCTCAGCCCTTTGGCTACAGGAGGGGAAGTCCTTCCACGTGACAGGTCCCTGTGCAGCTCCAGCTGGGAGATCAAATCTCTGAGCCCATCCTTTCCTCCCCTCGCGTCATCCGGCACAGTGAGAAGCTGTCAGTCAGCCTCATGATAGACGGTCTGCGACTTACGGGCCTCCTCTTAGGATTTTTGACTTTACCTGGTATGGAAACAATACATGTTCTGTAGAAACTGTACTTGGAATTTTCCTGTGCTGTTGGCATGCGGTAGGACTCGAGTGGCTCCCAGGCTACTGTGTGGTCACAAGGGTCCACAACCGAGGCCCTGACCATCCTTCTGCTCCCATGCAGCCACTCGGCTTCTCACCTTAAGGTCAACATTCAGCCAGTCACACGAGATATTCTGTGCCCTATTGTAAAATGGGCTTTGTGAGAAGAGCATTTTGGCCACCCGGTAGGCTCATGTAAGTGTTCTGAGCACAGCTGAGGTGGGCCAGGCTCCACCGTGATGTTCTGGAGGGTGGCTGGTGTGTTGAATGCATTTTCCACTTAACGGTCATTGTAACTTATGATGGATTCATCTGAATGCAACCCCCTTGTACATCAAGGGACATCTGTGCTGGTCACTCTGACAAAGATGTCCTATGGTGCCCTTGTGCTAGCCCCATTTTCTCTGGGATTCCATCAGGGACAGACCATGGTGTCACCATGCCCACTTGTGTCTCCAGGGCCCATCTGATGTCTGGATTGAGAGCCACGTCAGAAAACTTCCCTTGTGCTTCATGCCTTTCACAGCCTTTTTCATTATGGCAGCCGGGCTAACGCCTCCAAACCATTGGTCACATTATGCCACGCTGGTGGCCAAACCTGCATCTCATTCAGAACGACATGCAAAGACCCATCCCTGCCTCTCAAGTCACCCTCACTCACCTGGTGCCTGCTGTGCAGCCCAGTCGCACTTGACCCCCACGTCCCCAAGAATGCAGCTCTGGGGGAACAAGGGACCAGCTTGCTTTGTTCTGCGCCCGTTCTCTACAGCCCAGCACGCAGCAAGGGCCAATCCCTAGTCTGAATGGAATAGTGTTACTTTCCCTAATTTCCTGGGTTTTTCTAAGCAGCTTTCACATGATTCTTACTTTCCCCCTCACAGAACACTCTGGAAACAACCAGGGAAGCGTCGTTAAGTGTGGTCACTGGGAGGATATGGGCTGCTTCGGATCCGGGTGACCGTGCTGTCAGGTATGTCAGCGAACACAGCTGAGCCCTGCCCTTCTATACACGCAAAGGCCCTGTCTGGGCCGCGGTGATGTAGGGATGCCTGGGTGTGGGAGACCGCAGGCAGCCCCCAGAGGGCCCAACCATGATGGGGAAAAGAGAGCCTTTTGTTGCCAGTTGAGAGAAGTAGATCAGGCGTCTTGACCAAACTCCCCCAGCATCTGGGAGCCTTCCACAGGGACACCGTGAAGACAGAACACCGCTGGTCTCGCCAGGGTCAAAGAACTAGAAGCTGTAGTGGTTGGTTTTCTCATGGGTGCGAAGTGGGCAAACTATAAACCTGTAGATTTAGATGCAACTTGAGCTGGTGATGCAAAGCAGAATGAGCCAGTCACAGAGACAGTTGTCGTGAGCGTCTACTTGCAAGAGGTCCCTATCGCAGTGGGGTTCATAGAGACAGAAGATGAGGGGTGACCCAGGCCAGGGTTGTCCCTGGCAGTGGTCTCTGTGTGCCCTGTACCTGAGGGGGTACGGCTCTGAGTGCCCTAGGTCTGAGGGGCGATGGTGCTAAGCACAGTGGGCATGAGAGGGGACAGCTCTGTGTGCTCTGTAACTGAGGAGAGATGGCTCTGTGTGCCCTGTGCCCAGGGAGTTGGGCATGGGGGGGCCTCTATAAGTGCTTTGGGTCTGAGGTGTTCCGCTCTGAGTGCCTGGGGCCTGAGGAGGGAGGGACGGAATTAAGTACCCAGTATCTGAGGTAGGACGGCTCTGAGTGTCTTGTAACTAAGGAGGGAGGGCTCTGAGTGCCCTGTGCCTGATTGGAGATGGTTCTGAGTACCCTGTACCTCTGGGAGGATGTCTCTCAATGCCCTGTACCTGAGAGGGGACGGCTCTGAGGGCCGTAGTCCTGATGGCAGACCCCTCTGTGTGCCCTGGGCCTGAGAGGTTATGGCACTGTGTGCTCTGGGCCTGATGGTGTGTTTGCTCTGAGTGCCGTGTACCTGAGGGGAATCTGTTATGAGTGCCCTGTACCTCAGGATGGAAGGCTGTGAGTGCCCTGGGCCTAAGGGGGGACGGCTGCAAATGCCCTGGGCCTGAGGGGGGACGGCTGCAAGTTTCCTGTAACTGAGGGGTGAGGCCGTTTCTGAGTGCTTTGGGCCTGAGGGGGGAAATCTCTGAGTAGCCTGTACCTGATTGGTGGATGACTGTGAGTGCCCTGAGTATAATGGGGCGGGGGGGGGGCAGGTGTTGGGTGGGTGGGATGGACAGCTCTGATTGTCCTTTACCCTAGGAGGGGTCACGGCTCTGTGTATCCTGTACCTGAGGGAGGATGGCTCTGAGTTCCCTGTACCTGGGGGAGGACAGCTCTGAGTGCCCTAGGTCTGAGGAGGGTCGGCTCTGAGTGGCCTGGGCCCGAGGGGGATGGCTCTGAGTGCCCTGTTTCTGCCAGGGTGGACGGCTTCGAGTGCCGTGTTCCTAAGGGGTGGGATGGGTCTGAGTGCCCTGGACCTGAGGGGGTCGGCTCCATTTCCGGAACTTGTGGGTGGGCTAGACGAGGTGGCAGTTGTCCTGCTCAGGAGTAGCCCCCAGGTCACTGGTGAATCCTGCAGAGGCCTGCTCTGATCCGGGGCAGCTCACTGTGACTGGACACAGAGCGAGTATCGACAGTGACCTGCTGAGCCATCTGAAGCAAGGTGCCGGCTAGAGAGAGTTTTGTCCATGGCCTTAATTATGCTCCTGTCACTGAAACTTTTCCACCAGAACACTGGCACAGCCTATCCTTCAGGGCATCCCGGTGTCACCTGGACCCCTGAGGATCAAGTGTGGATCACAGAAGGACCCCTGGGAGAGCCGAGAAGAGTGTAGTAGTCAGATGGGCCCCATGAGTGACAGATTGAGACCAACCTCACTGTCCCTGTGCCTTTTCCTTTTGTGTTTAGAGATACACGGGAACCTTCAGTTTCAATCTCAGGCTCCTGGGGCTGTCATGGCCCGTACCCCTGTCCCCGATGGGTGTGTGTAGCTGGGAACACAAGCTATGCCTCCTGCCATCTTTTCCAGGTGGGTGTGTGCCCGGCATAGCCGGACGTTTTCAGAAACCTGCTGGTGGCTAGGCAGCCCTGGGGCTTGTGGGCGAGGTGTGTTTCCAGCTTCTGGTCCTTCAGACACTGCTCAGACGGTTGGAAAGCATAGTTTGATTGGATTGTCCATAAGGAACATGACACCGCGTGTTTGTTATTGGCCTGAGCGCCATCACTCCACTCTCCGCTCTGGTCATCACTCACCCTGCAAATTGTTGGTAGCTTAACCAGGGAGCAGGGACCTACGATGATACTGGTTCCCCTGGCTCCCAGTGACACATGCTGGCAGTGTCACCCATGCTCTCTTGACCCATGTTTCAGCAAGCGTGAATCTTCTTCCCGTCTACATCTGTGGCACACAGGGCCGGTGCCTGCCATCCCCTGAGCATGGGAGCTCTCACCCTCAGCAGAGCCCCTTATCTGCCAGCTCACTGACTGTGCAAACGCCGGGGCTGATGCCAGCCTAGGCCACTTCTTCACCTCTCACTCATTAACCTCTTAAATCTCAGTGCACCTGCCCCATCATGAGCCCCTGCAGCATGACAGCAGAGACCCTTTGCTGCATCCCAGGATGGCTGCGCTCTGCAGAGGATGTGGCCCTTCACCTGCTCCCAGGGACTGATATCATGTCGGCCACCGCTGTTGAGTCCACTCAGACCAGCGCCCAGATTGCACGCTCTCCCACCTTGCCCAGAAGGTAGGGGGAGGGGGGCGTGGCGGCCACCAACTCGGGAGCCACAGCCAGCCAGTGAGCCAGCGATGGCACTGTCTTCCTGTCTGCCTAGCAGTGATTGTAGTAGTGGCCCGCACCTTAAGTGCCAGCGCCCTGGACCACGCAGGGGGCCACTGAGTTCCCACTTGCATCTCTGTTATGGGGTCATACATCCCTTTAGACTGAGGCTGTCCGATTGGTGTTTCCAGGGCACACACAGGGCGCATGTGCAGACAGGGGAGCGGAGATTGGTCAGTCTGACACTCGCCTGTTTCCGGGGGTTTTCTCTCTCTGCTTGGCAGCCTCTCTGTGCAGGCTTGAGAGCTAGACCACGGGCATCATGACCGGAGAAGACAGGCCACGTCCCTGGGACCTGCGGCCCCAGCTCATGCACCTCACGGCTTGCAGAGCTGCCATACAGATGCTGGCACCCGTCCCATATTGAGCTTTTTCTCAGAAACATCCTGGTCATGACTTTCTGGGGACACCTACTATGTCCCCTACTCCCAAAATGGTGAGGGGAGGTAGTATTTCTATCACTGTGTGGATGAATGCAGTGGGAGCACAAGCTCTCAGATTGTAGCTACCCAGTGTCCCCAGGGCCTTGCTCCCCCCAGCCCCCCTTCTCACCAGTGCCAGCTGATACGGTGCCGCTGGCCCCGGGACCCCACTGTGGGAACTGGTGCACAGAGCTTGCTATCTCCCCTCCTGTCTCCGTCCCTCCTGATGGGACCCTTGTGCTCTCTGAAGCAATTCTGCCCTTCTCCCCCACAGCTCCCTCGGCAACAGTGACTCGGCGTCCTGGCCTCGTCCCAAGCGGCTCTGTGCCCTGGCTCAGTGTCCCCCCGTGGCCATCTCGGTGCAAGTTCCTGCCGATGCAGTCGAGCCTGCCATCCATTGCTTCCCAGAGGCTGACACTCAGGCCCCTCCGAGTCTGGGGGTCCAGGTCCAGGTGGCTTCCCTCGAGGCTCTGTGTCTCCTGCTGGATTTCGGGGATGGCTCTGAGGTTCGAGTGAGGATCCATGATGCGGTTGAGGGAGCAGCTGTCACCACCTACCACCAGTTCGGGAAAGGTGGGTGGTTCGGCGTCCATGTCAGAGCACGGGCAGGAGGCGCAGATGTGGCAACACCTTGAGGTAGCGCCGGCCACGCTGGACCACAGGAGACCCCGCTCTTCCCTGATAACAGAGGCCAGCGAGTTGCACCGCACCCGCTCCCCCACTTTCCCTCATCGCATCCTGAGGGGTTGCGGTGCCTCCCGTTCTCCACTGAGGGGAGGACCGGCTGGGGTGTGTCCAGACCCTCCAGCCTGAGGAGCCACATGACCTTCCCAGGGCAAGCCGTGAGCCACGGTGTGACCGCTGACACTGTCCTTAGGTGCACAGTCACTCGCACATGACACTGCACGCTTCATTTTCACTCGTGTCAAACGCCTTGCACGTAAGCAAAGTGACAAAAAAAGTCTGTCTCCAGACATGGTTGCACCGGGACTGTGCAACTGCCAGGAGCAGGACAAGTCTGCCGCTCTGGTGTGGGGGCAGGGCGTGGGGGATTCTGACCCTTTCCTGCCCATCAGTCACGTGCAACTTTGCACTTTCTGCGTATCTTTTAAAACTATATTTTTGAATGTGGTACTGGGACTTCGAGCCCCTACCTTCCAGACACATGTGTGGTGATGGGTGTCCCCTCGGGCACCTCTGCCTTCTGTCCCTTAAGTCTCTGGTGCGTGTACACAGCACAGATCCCGTCTTTTCTCCTGAACCCAGATGAGTGCGGTCTTGGAGCCCTGCTCTCTGCTCACACACGCGCCGGGCCACACCTCAGAGCCCCTCCCGCGTCTGCACAGGAAGGGCTTGCCCGCCCTGCTGCGTGCACCATGCGCACTAATGTGCCCAAGTGTATCTAACCATGGTTTTTATCCGTACGCATTAGGTTTTTTCTAATCTTTCAACACACGTGCCATTTCAAAGAAAAGAGGAATTATTGCCTCAAATGCTAGGAGCATTTGTAATTTTTTTTTTACTTAATTTTTGAGAGAGAGTAAGCGGGGAGGGGGGGGCGGGGGGGGTGGGGGGACAGAGGATCCAAAGCAGGCTCTGAGCTGACAGAGTGACAGCAGTGAGCCCTATGTGGGGCTTGAATTCACGAATCATGAGTTCATGACCTGAGCCGAAGTCAGATGCTCCCCCCCAGAGCCCCCCAGGTGCATTTGTAATTTTATTGTTGTTACTAAGGTGCTCCCTCTAGGACTGCCTGGTTTCTAGTATCCAGAGCAGCGCCCTTATTAGTTATTAGGTCAACTGCCAGAAAGGGCCGTGTTTGCCATATTGTACCAAGAAGGGCACTTTCGTGGCTCAACCTAACATGGGGTTTGTATGAGCACTTTCGGTAATTACGAAGATTAGCCCTTTTGACATGAGAAAAGCTGCAACAGATCAGTTTTCCCTGTGTGTTTGGGCATTGCTTATAGTTGTTTTTGCCTCCCATGCAGAAATTTTAATTTCTATCAGTATACTTCATCTTTTCTTTTATGGTTTCTGAGTTTTAGCTCACAGAGAGAAATCCCTTCCTTAACCAGAGCTTACAACATAATTCTCTTGCGGCAGTTCCAGTATTTGTAGGATTCTGTTTATGCATTTAAGTATGTAATACAGAGGGATGTGCATTCTGGCACTGAGTCTGAGGTGCAGATTTTATCGTACTTTCCTCTGCGTGGTCACCCTAGGCATGCTGCCCCTGCCCCCAGGGTCTGGAGCATGCCAGCCTCCGCCAGCCACCCCCCATTTGCGGCCACGTTCTTTTCTCCATCCAGGTAGGCTCCCCTTTATTCCTCATCTTTTGTAAAATTATTCTGGTTCTTGTCACTCGTCCATTTGTCCACATGGCCTTTAGACTCACCCTGGGTCGTGTAAAAGCATCTTGTTGGCAGGGCTCCTTGAATAACCACAAACTCCTGAATGGTTTCTGCAGCATGTTGATACTCAGGAGTCTCTCCCTTCATGAGAACACCTTTCTCTTCGCTAGTCTTCCTTGTCCTTTAGAGAGACATTTAAAATTTTCTTCACGTGCAAAAAGGACATGCTTGTCGGAAGAGATTGCATTTTCCACGCGGTGGTCCGTGAGGCCTTTGCTCTCGTGGTATCTTCAGGTTGGTTGTCATCGGGTGTGGAGAAGCTGCTGGTGCTCGCTATTAATTTTGTACCTTTTATCGCTCTGAGTTACCGCATTGCGAACACTTACCCTGAAGCGTATTCTTCACTATCATGGAAACATGATTTACAAGAAGTGACATTCCAACCCGGTACCCCCATGCTGACACCTGGCCTTCCCTGTCCTACTTAATCACCTTGGCTGGGACTTGCTGAACAGGGTTGGGGGGAGACAGGAACCTAAGGGAGAGGATGGAGGCATCTTTGTCTAGAGATACTTTTAGTGTCACCTATTAAAGTGGGTACCAGTCTTGGGGCCAGTGTAACTTATCAAATGTTAAGGAAGTTTTCATCTTTCCTCTTTTATCAAAGACTTTAAAATTTTTTTAAATTTCAAATCCAGCTAGGAATTGAATGCTCCTGTTATGTTAGTTTCAGGGTGTACGGTATATTGATTCAACATGTCCATGCATCACCCGGTGCTCACTCATCACAACAGGTGCACCCTTCACCCCCATCCCGTCTCCCCCACCCACCTCCCCTCTGGCAACTGCCAATGTGTTCTCTGTAGTTAAGAGTCTGTTTCTTGGTTTGCCTCTCTCTCTCTGTTTTTCCCTTGCTCATTCATTTTGGTTCTAGAATTCTATGTATAAGTGAAATCATATCTATCTTTCTCTGAGTTATTTTGCTTAGCATAATACTCTCTAGTTCCAGTCACATCTTTGCAAATTGCAAGATTTCCTTCTTTTCTGTGGCTGAAAAACACCCCATTGTGTATACACTACATCTGTTTATCCACTCTCCCGTCAGTGGCCACTTCGCTGCTTCCATAGTTAGGCTGTTGTGAACAGCGCCCCAATAAACAACAGTATCCCTGTGATTAGTGTTCTTGTGTTCTTTGGGTATACCTAGTAGTGCAAACGCTGGATCACAGTGTAGATCTATTTATAGTTTTTTGAATACCCTCCATACCGTTTTCCACAGTGACCAGTTTGCACTCCCACAAACCGTGCAAGAGGGTTCCTATCAAGGACTTCCTTTAATACCAAGAGCCATGGGGCACCTGGCTGGCCCATTGCTGGAGCGTGTGACTCTCGATCAGGGGTTCGAGGGCTTAAGCCTCATGTTGGGCTTAAAACCTATGAAGAAAATAAGAAATAAGATAAAATCAAGAGTCATCCAGTGTGTGAAATCCTTTTCAAGATCAGTGGAGCTGAACTCATGATTATTTTCTGGCCTCTTCAGAGCCGTAGATACTAACCAGTATTTTAATACTGAATCAGCCTGGAATTCTTAGGAAGGAAAACACCTTGGATTTTGGCGTACTGTTCTTTGTGCTGCTGAATTCAGATTCCTCACATTTTATTTATGTTTCTTCCTCTGGTCATCACACATGGGACTGACGTGTAGTCACTACATTTTGTGCGGTCGTTTTATTTTATTTTATTTTTTTAATTTTATTTTATTGTCAAATTTGTTTCCACACAACACCCAGTGCTCTTCCCCCTAAGTGCCCTCCACCATCACCACCACCTCTTTTCCCCCCACCCCCTTCCCCTTTAACTCTCAGTTCATTTTCAGCATTCAACAGTCTCTCAAGTTTTGTATCCCTCTCTCTCCCCAACTCTCTCTCCCTCCTCCGCTCCCCCTGGTTCTCCGTTAGGCCTCTCCTGTTTTCCTGCT
>PJEM01020820.1:0-12557 GCA_004023845.1 Helogale parvula
AAGGTAGGGGATTCGAACCTTTGTCGTTCAGTTCCAAATTGTGTTTCTGTATTGCTTGCTTAGTTTCCAAAATAGTCAAAGATCTTTGGTTTTAAAACAAAAAACATTTTGAAAGTTTCTGGAGAAAGACAGAAGGGAAACTTTAGATTCTGTTCCAAAGCCTGAAAAATAGGATGTGTCCTTGAGCGTATGCATAAATCTTTGTTTTACTCCACCTGTCATTTTATAGTTTCTTTTTGCTTCTGTTCAGTTGGAGATCATTACAACCTATTGGTTTTTTACTAAAGTATTACGTCCTAAGACTATCTTTAAACATGTCTCAGTGTTCTCAAATTGTCTTTAGTTGGCTCTTGAGTTCAAGTTTTCGTAATAAATAAAACTTATAAATGATCTTTGACACACATCGCTTGTTGAGGGGAATGCATTTTTCTTCAGCTGATGTTGCCCATTCTTTAGTTTTGTTAAAAACTGAAGGGAAATAAGGGGCGCCTGGGTGGCTCAGTCAGCTAAGCATCCAACTCTTGATTTGGCTCAAATCACCATCTCAGGGTCATGAGGTAGAGCCCCACGTGTGGCCCCGTGCCGGGCATGGGCCTGCGTAAGTGTGTGCGCGCATGTGTGCGCGCGCTGGCTCTTGTAAAAAGAAAAAACTTTGAAGGGAAGAATTTCTCTCATGACTTACTGTCTTTTCTTTTAGACTCTAGCTGTCTGATCAGATTAATAGAAGCACTTCAAGTAATACAATTTTGTTTATGCAGCATGATTTTCAAGTTTGTAGAGGAGCAGTTCTCAGTTATTTTAGTCTGAGGATTCTTTATATTCTTAAAAATTATTGAGGACCCAAAGAGGTTTAATTTATTCGAATTATCATATTTATTGATACTTGCCAAATCATAAATTAAAACTGAGAATTAAAATTTTTTTTAATGTTTTATTTTTGATACAGAGAGAGACAGAACATGAGAGGGGGAGGGGCAGAGAGAGAAGGAGACACAGAACCGGAAGCAGGCTCCAGGCTCTGAGCTAGCAGTCAGCACAGAGCCTGAGGTGGGACTCTAACCCACGAATGTGAGATCTGACCTGAGCCGAAGTTGGAGACTTAACCAACTGAGCCACCCAGGCGCCCCAAAACTGAGAATTTAAAAAATATTTATTCATTTAGTAATAAAATATTACATGTTAATATAAATAACATTTTTGGTTGTTAAATGTCACCCTGGTTGGCTCAGTCAGTGAAGTTTCCAGCTTCGGTTCAGGTCATCATCTCTCAGTTCGTGGGTGCCAACCCTGTGTTGGGCTCTGTGCTGACAGTTCAGAGCATGGAGCCTGTTTCGGATTCTGTGTCTCCCTCTCTATCTGCCCCTCCCCTGCTCACATTCTCTCTCTCAAAAATAAGCAAACAAAAAGTTTAAATAACATTTTAATGAAAAATAAATATAGTTTCTAAAATAAAAAGAGTGATATCATTTCAAAATATCATTTTGCAAAAATCTAAGACAGCTAGGTTCCCATATCCACTTCTGCATTCATTCTGTTGACATACATTGTTTTGGCTGAAGAATATGAAGAGAAGGGAGTAGTTCTTATAAGTATTCTTACAGGCTTTCCAGATAATTGTGATATTCTTGTTTGATGTTAAACCCATGCCTGACAACTGGTAGCCTCTTAAAGCTTAGTTGCAATTCGGAATCTGAAACCATATTGAACTTTTCACATACTGTTTGTGAAGTTAGGGGGCACAGTTCACAAGATAAGCCTCCTTTCTGACACCAGTTGCAAAGTTCAAGGGATTCCTCTATCACCCTAGGTTTGATAATTCACAAAAAGGACTCACAGAATTCACTGAATGCTATTATACTCATGGTTATGGTTTGTTCCAATGAAAGGAAAGATTAAAATTAGCCAAGGGAAGACGTGCATAGAAGAGAGTGCTAAACACAGTTTCTGTTGTCCCCTCCCCATGGAGTCATGGACATTGTTACTTTCCTGGCAACGATGTATGACAGTTTGCAGAGTATTAGGGAGCCTTAACTGAGCCTTGGTATCCAGAGATCATACTGGGGCTCCATAGTGGACTGCTTGAGTGGCCAGCCTTTCACCTCTAGTCACTGCCAAGGAAGAGCCGACATGTTTAGTCTCCACTTCAGTCTGTAATATAGCAGATATTGTGTGGCCAAAGATAAAGACAAAATTATCAGCCAGGACATCCAAGGGCCTAAAGATCACCTCCCAGTAGCCAAGGGCAAAGGCCAGACCTCTCTTTGGGTATGATTAATTATCTACGATACACTGTTAGAATCTGTTGGTCTGTCTTTGTACTCTGGATGATCTTTCAACCCATGCACAATTCCAGAATGTTATGAATTGGCTATTTGGAAAATACTGATTCGCTGAATTTATGTATATCTTTCAAATGGTGACACATTTCTAGGTATTGGGAAGCTGTCAGAGTCATGGTGGTAGACAGGAGTTTTTCAGCATTCTAATTTTCATTTGAAAGCTTGCATTTTACCATTAGCAACAAATACTGTTGTTTTCCTTGAAGTAACAGATTCGTTTTGTTCATTTTTTAAGAAGATCCCTGCCAAATACCCAATTTTGAATAACCATGGTTTGTTCGGTTTTTCTTTCAAGTAAAAATGGCATTTATTTAGATGAGCTCACTTTTTGTTGTTGTTGTTAAGTAGGCTCCACCCTCCGTGTAGGGCTTGAACTCGCGGCCCTGAGCTCATGAGTTGCTTGATGCACCAGCGGAGCCACCCAGGCACCCCTACCTGGTGGTAAATTAGCGTGATTCAGCTCTTACCTCCGAGCAGTCCAGGGGGCCTCTCCTGTGACCTCAGACCTCCATGTGGAGCAGAAAGGCCTAAGAATACTTCCCATTTTGTCACAGAGTATTTCAAAAAGTATACTCAGGCATTGAGGTTTAATTAACCTATGTTTTTACTACTTCATGAAGGACATTTTATTTTTTATTTTTATTATTTTTAACTTTTTAAATGTTTTTATTTATTTTTGAGAGAGAGACAGAATGAGCAGGGGAGGGTCAGAGAGAGAAGGAGTCACAGGATCTGAAGACAGGCTCCCGGCTCTGAGCTAGCTGTCAGCACAGAGCCCGAAGCGGGGCTCGAACCCACGAACTGTGAGATCGTGACCTGAGCCGAAGCCGGATGCTTAACCGACTGAGCCACCCAGGCACCCCCATGAAGGACATTTTAAAGAGAAACTGGCTTTTTTTTTTTCTTTCTTCATTATGTGTCTGACAGTAAAGAACACAGTGCCTCTCAATACAGTTGGGGGCCAGTTGCCTTGCGCTGTGCACAGATGCATCGATTTTATCTACCATGACTTTTATGTCATCAGAGGAAATACCAGCAGAGTGAAGGGGAATAACAGTGTTATTCTCATGAGAATAGTTTTGACCTTGGAGCTCCCCTTGAAAAGGTTTCAGGACCTTTGGACCACACTTTGAAAATCACTTTTCCATATAATGCAAGATGATTATTTATGTGCAGGATGGCATGAGACTGAATAAACTTTGCTTTTCCATTCTGTCTGTTTTGAAAATTTCCCTGGCAAAGATAAAATAATGGGCTTTTAGAACAAACCTTTATTTTAGTCTTACTCTGTAATAGAAACAATAAGTCAGAAGCCAGATTTAAGAATAATTAGCAAATTGGTCATTCTTAACTATATTTACCCTTATCACCATTAGATAAATTTATTGTTTTTGTTTAGCTTTGTGTTTTAATTAGAAGCTATTAAATCTTTAACGGATTGAACTAACTCATGTGTTTCTGAATTCTGTAAGTCTTTCAAACCAGGAAGCAAAGTTTAACCCATACTTTCAGGTTAGAAACCTCTCTGACTAAGGTAATAAGACATAATTAATCTTAAGGAAAAGTTCTTCATAATTGAGGCACTAAACCAGGAGAGGGCATAAATGTAATTCTCTTTTCTTGTTATGAAAATAAGCTGATCATCTTTTCAAAACTTAAACTTTGGCATAGTCCCTTTTTTTTTAGTGTCTAAGCATGGTTGCTTTCTAAATTTAAATTTTAATAATTATTAAATTACTTTGGAAAGTCACACTCAGTGGTAAAATTCAGCAGTCTTGCCATCTCTGAGTAATGCCATTGACCTGATAATTTTTAGAATAGATAGTATTTTGGGCTAAAATCTATAACCTGCATAGTTCTTTTTATTTTATTTTATTTTTAATTTTAGTGAGAGAGAGTGCACAAGCAGGGGAGGGGCAGAGGGAAAGAGAGAGAGAATCCTAAGCAGGCTCTGCATTCAGTGTGGAGCCTGACACAAGGCTCGATCCTATGACCCGGGATCATGACCTGAGCTGAAATCAAGAGTCGGACTTTCAACTGACTGATTGAGCCACCCACGTGCCATTACAACCTGCATAATTCTATGTAAATACATTAAAAATTATAGGAGTTAATATATGTTATAGAAGCTAACCACATATTATAAATGTGAAATGATTTGAAATTCTTTGAACTGTTAACTAAAATTTTGTTCTTTGCCTCTATATTTCAGTCTTCTGTCCCTCTATGAAGTTTTTTATGTTTGGGAAGCAGTAACTCTTTGGGAAATTAATTCAGGGGGAAGATGCCATAGTATTTGCAAATCCCTAATAAGTAGTATTTCAGTTAAATGCTCTGCCCTTTACTCTGTCTTTTGCTTCTTAAACTGCTTCCTCCTATAGCATTTTCTTGAGTCTGCAACATTGTAAAATAAATTACACTATTTGATTTTTATCTCTCTAAAATATGAGTGTTGAAATAAATTTGTGCTACATAAAATGTTCTGATTCAAGTTGAATAGTGCCTGGGACATAATAATAAGAATTTGTTGCATAAATGAATGAAAAATTACAAGTTGAACACCAATTACTGATTTCAGTTCTGTTTAACTATTCAGTTTCTGCTGTGTACGTGATATCTTGTTTGGCACTGAAAAGTAAAATTTAAGGGTATTAATCCTATATTTTAAATTTATTCATTTAACATATTGTGTGTGTCTTCTTTGTATTTGGCACATTACATTTAGGAATTTGATCATTTTCTCTCTAAAAACTTGATTTTAAAAGAGTACATCAAATTTTTAGTTTCTTTTTCTTTTTTCTAAATTTGTTTATTTATTTTTGAAAGAGAGAGAGAAGGCACAAGCTGGGGAGGCATAGAGAGAGAGGAGAGGGAGAGGGAGGAAGGTAAAAAAAAAAAGAGAGAGAGAGAGAGGGAGTCACAGAATCTGAAGCAGGCTCCAGGCTCTGAGCTGTCCGCTGATGCAGGGCTCGAACCCACGAACCGTGAGTTCATGACCTGAGCTGAAGTCGGACACTTAACCAACTGAGCTATTCAGGCGCCCCAGTTTCTTTTTCTTGAGATTAGATTTTTTGGGTACACATTTGTTATATAATGGCTTTCTAGACAGAATAATTTCAAACTTCCCATTAATACCTAAACTTATAAAAGTCATATTGGGATGGGTTAGGGTGGATTGAAAGGAGAAAATAAAATTCAGTTTCATTTCTGTTAGAGGAAATCTTTGTTTATTCTGTATTGAATTTAAGGAATTCTGGAAAGGAGCAAATAGTTTAAGGTAAAGAGAACACTGAGAACAAAGTGTACCCCGGTGTTTGGGGTTCCCCAGGCTCCTCTTACATTGGTATTCAAGAGGAACATGCCCTCAGGTGTACCTATTGTAAGAGAAGTCCCAGTGCACACTCAGTAAAATGCTCTAGCTGGGGCTAAACTCCTGGATTACAGCAGATTTTTGCCTTTATAATTGAATTCCTTTGAGTAATATGCAAATGTTCCTAGGATATTATTTTTTAAATTAGAAATTATTAATCCTGATTATCAGAATCACTTAGAAGAGCTTTTCCCCCATGTTGATTGATTTACTATTTAATCATCTCTACACCCAACATCGGGCTCAAACTCACAACCCCGAGATCAAGAGTCGCATGCTCTTTCAACTAAGCCAGTCAGGAACCCCTACTTTTACAATTTTTATCAAATAATACACAAAGTTTATAAAGTCAAACAGAGCTGAAAAACGTATAAACAGAAGCATCACCTGCCTGACCATCTTCAGTCCTGCTAGAGGTAACGATTTTTAGTACTGCTTTTCTATTGACTGCCATGTTTCCGTAGGAAAGTCTTAAACTGCTTCTCCTGATTTCCACGTTTTTTATTTCCTTTTTGGTAGATGTGGACTAGTTATATAGTTAGTTTTATACATTCTTTCTGTCCTCCCCTCTCATAATGTCATTATGTTACATTTCATTACACTTTTAATTCCCCCCAGATTTAGGTGTCTTTCCTTTTTGTACCCATAAAGCTACAACCTGAGACCTTTAGCTTGCTCTTTAAGTGGCAGATGACTCGAAGCGCCTGCTTACTCAGCCTGTATTTCCTCACTAGACAGACGATCCCTGAAGGCACGTACTGTTTTGTTCCCTGTTCATCACTGTATCCTTCAGTGCTTGGCATAGAATAGGAATGTAATAAAGATACTTTCTGTTGTTGAAGTTCCTTATGCCGGCATGTAAATTTTTACCACCTGGTTTCCGCCTGCCTTTCCAGCCTCATTACTTACTCTGCCCCTTTTTTGTGGCAAACTGTACTTTACCGCCAGTACACCCTTCTCCGGCTGACTTTGCTCGTGCTGTTTCGTCTGTCTAGATTCTCTTCATCATCTGTCTGGAAAACTCACTGCTTTCAGGCCTTGTTTAGATAGTCTCGGTGAAGTCCTATTCAGTCTCATGTGTTACAGGAATAGATTTGACGGTTTTGTTCCCAGAGTTAGCGTTTCAGTACATTGTAATAGTTCTAGGAGCTTGAGGTCCGGAATCTATACTGGCTTCATCACTTAGTAGGCTCGTAAGGTAGGCAGGTTAGTTAATTTCTTCAAAGTTCAATTTTCCCATATGTAAAATGGAAATAATTGAGTAATTATGAGGATTTTAAAACACACACATGCACATGAAGCCCCTTACTTAGCATGGTACTTGACGTAAGAGTGACAGCTTATTAAATGTCACCTGTTATTTTTATTAGCTACAATGCTTTCACTCGTAGGTGGTTATTGATGCACTGGTCTCACCGGCTAAACTGAGTCCCTCAAGGTCAGGAACAGTCTTATTAAGAATCATAGCTCTGCTATTTAGCACAGTGCCTGCCGCAAGACTATATGGGGTATTGCTAAAATACAGAAAATAAATGTCAGTTTATTCCTTCTGATTTTTATTGTTTTATGGTGGTTTTCTTTTCACCACAAATGAGCATATTTATAGTGCTTTCCAGTGCTTGGCACATACTGGATTCTTCATCCATTAATGCATTAATGAACATGTAAACACGGTCATGGAGACAGAGCTGTTACTACTGTTTATCTAGTGTGTAATGTTCATCTGTTGATTTTCATCTTGCTGATATGCTACAGTAAAGTCGTTTGACCAAATGTCAGTGGCTTCAGTGGTCTAACGGAATAAAAGGAAACAAAATTCAGTTTTGCTGTGAATAATGCGGTGGTGATTTTTCCTTCCAGAAACGAAATCCTGAAGTTCGACATGTAGATTTGGAGATACTATAGATTTGATGGAATGAATAACTTGGAGCAAAGCCTTGGAAACAAGTTCGTCGAGCCTGCTCTCCCGTCCTGAAGGAGTCAGTGCCATTCAGAACATTCAGAAGCTGGGTTTTGTTTTTTTTTGAAGATGGAGGAAATATTTAATGTGAGGGGCAGTTCAGCAATCTACAGAACGAATACTACTTCCTGCGTCTAAGGGACCTATTACAAGTTGAATCAATTTGGAAATCATGTTTTTATGTTTCAGTAGAGAACATTTTGTATCTTGCAATCCTGTTTCCTTTCTTCACACTGGTAAAAATGAGCACCACCCATAGGATTAGGAGTTTTAATTTTGTCCCTTTGAACGTGTCACTCCATTATCGGCAAGATAACCTGCCAATTGTGAACATTCTCGCCTAATTTAGTTAGTAGTCACTCGTTTTCTCCTTACAGATGTGGAAATCGTTTCTACATAGTTCTGCCCCGAGCATCAAGAGGAACACTCTCCCCTTCTAGTTACCCATAAATGTTCATTCCAGAACGGCTTTGTTACTGAATTGAAGGAAGACATTTCAGTCCATGCTTTTAGGGTGTAGTAGTTGCCATTTTGTAACATTTCTTATCTCTCCTTTGCTTTTTTTTTTCTTTTCTTAGTAGGAGATACAAAATAACCCTGGATGTTTCCATTGGCCAGTTTGATGGCTGGTTTTTGTTTGTTTGTTTTTTTAACTGGCTTCAGTGCCATGATGTGTATTTCCTAGGGGGTAATGCATTTGTACGCATTTTAACATTCTGTAATATGGACTAGAAATATTTATAATTTTACAGACAAGACAGCATTTTATTTTTAATTTATTTTAAAAGGCACTACTCATGTAAATCTGAACTGTAAGATATTTCCTGCTTTAAGAGAAAGAGAGGTAAATCTTTTATGTGGAAACTTATGGCCATGATTTTGTACATCATAGTCAATAGTGTGTCTGTAACATGAGTTTCTTACAGTTATAAATGGGCATTTATCATAATATATGGTTCAAACATCATGTAAGTAAGTAGCTTTCTAGTGATCATAAAGTACCAAGGTGAAAAAACATACAATTCAGTAATGGAAAATTTAGTGCAAAACTACAGCTGTGTTTCCATTCATCAGAGTAACTCACATGCACTTTAAATTGTCCAGGGCGGTGGTGAGCACTGGCCATGCAGAGCTGTAGCTGGGTGGCTCTCTGCTGGGTGAGTGGGTGCCTGACCTAAGGACCTACTCGTGGGAGGTCAGTGGCTAAAACCTTACTTAGATTGAAATTTATGAATCACAGCAGATTGTAATGCTGGAAACAAAAATAAACATTTGATTAAAGGGTTTGTAATGGTAATTTTTTGATCCAAAAGTGTCATTACTAGAAAATCACGAAAATTCACGTTGCTGTACATTTTTTTACCTTTACAGAGCATTTTGCGTGTTGCACATTTTAAGTGAAATAACATTCCAGTTTTATTTTTGAAGATATAAAATTGTTACATACACACACACACACACAACTTGATTCTGGTTCTTATGGTTTCACTTTCTTCACTCCTTTTTTTTTAAACTGTGTTTCACTCATTATACTTCACTCTATACTGTTTATGTCTTCTTCGCTCCCCTGCCTACTTGCCATTTGTTAGTCCCATGTCACTGCCATATGGGACTGTACCAAATTATATCCAATTTCCTCCTAGGAAAATTACTCCGAAAATTTTCACATAGCAAAAATAGACAGGAATAATGAACTCATTTAGGAAAGAATGTCAAAGTTGGTATACAGACGTTATTCCAAATGGTAGGTTTTTTAAGGATTCCCTAGAAGAAGCCAATTCCGGATATTTCCCTAAGTTTTCTAATCTGATTTTGACTGAGGTCATACTTTTCTTAAATAATAATTGAAGGCTTTTGTTTCTGTCATTTCTTTCCAGTTCTGTTCTGCACTGATCTTGTAAAGTTTGTTTAACAAAATTTGACATGCAGAAGTACAGCATTATCTATGAATTTGAGTATTTCTATGGAATTAGGAAGTGTATGCTATCACTTGGGGTTTTTTTTTTTTCCTTTTAAATGAGTCAAATTTGAATTTCAAAACCAGGGAATTTGGTCCTTTTTCTTTTTTCTTTTTTTTGAGAGAGAGAGTGCATGAGACAGTGGGAAAGGGCAGAGAGAAAGGGAGACCAGGAATCTGAAGGGGCCCCTGTGCTGACAGCATTGAGCCCAGTGTGGGGCTCGAACTCACAAACTGGGAGATCATGACCTGAGCCAAAGTCAGACACTTAACTGAGCCACCCGGGTGCTCCTGGGCCTTTAAAAATAGGAGAAGGGGCTTCTGGGTGGCGCAGTCGGTTAGGCATGGACTCAACTTCCGCTCAGGGTGTGCTCTCCCGTTCCTGAGCTTGAGCCCTCCGGCTCTGTGCTGATGGTGCAGATCCTGCTTGAGATTCTGTCTCCCTCTCTCTTTGCCCCTCCCCCACTTGCTCTATGTCTGCTCTCAAAATAAATAAAAACAAACTTAAAATTAAATAGGGGCTCCTGGGTGGTTCAGTCAGTTAAGCGTCTGACTTCGGTTCTGGTCATGATCTTGCAGTCTATGAGTTCGAGACCTGTGTCAGGCTCTATGATGAGAGCTCAGAGCCCGGAGCCTGCTTCGGATTCTGTATCTCTTACACTCTCTGCCCCTACGCTACTCATGCTCTGTTTCTCTTCCCCTCATAAAGGGAAGGAGGGAGGGAGGGAGGAAGGAAGGAAGGAAAAAAGGAAAGGTTTCTTGTTTTTGTGTTCTCCAAATTAATACATTAAGTCCTGATGCATAGTATTTGAATATTTAAGCAAATACATCTCAATATTTTCAAGGAAAATAGCTTCTGTGGTAGAATAATTGCAAAAGTAATTTACGTTGGACAGTGAAGAGGGCAGTCACGGCCTATGACTCCTACTTGTACGAAGCTGGATTCAGAAACTCGAAGGTGAAGTGTGCTTGTTTTCAGCTCTGGCTGAGAACGGGCCTCAGCTGTAGATGGCAGGCACCGAACTATGTAAGGTGGCACACTTTTTAGACCAGGGCAGTAGAAAGATGAGGGATGGAAACTTATTTTGAAGTGGCCAATAATAATATCCAATTTCAAGGAGGGAGATTTCGGAACATGTACTGAAGAAACAGGATTAGATTGGAAAGTTTTTAAACTTTTTGCAAAAACAAAGTTAATCTCTGCATACATCTTCCTACCCACACACCAAATAACCCAGAATAACAAAATGGCGTAAGACTTAAATTTTGGGTGTATGATTTTAGTGTTACCTTAATTATCATTTGAAAAAAGCTTTCTGCTAAAATTGTACCATCTAAAGGAAATGACTTAAGTTTTAAATCTGATAACTTTTTGAGGTAGAATGCTGAGAACTTCAGAAAATTGCACAGGCATTTAGAATTTATACTATCCTTCTTAGATTGCATTGGTCAGGCTTTGGCGTTTCTTCTAAATGTGATGACCCCCAATTTGCCAAACTGTCAGAAGTCAGTGAAGCAAAGAATTGAAGGTAAAATGTTGATTCAAAGATTGTCTCCCCTAAACCCTCTTCCCTGTGTCTGAAATGGGCATTTGGAAGGTGTTTATATGGAGGATTGTTCATGGCAGCCTGACATTTACATTGAGTTTATGTGCATGCCTACACCTGGCTTTATGGAAAAGAAAAGTTTTGTTTCTATTATATTGTATTTCGTCTGTCTGAACTTGCTGGCAGATTAAGATGGTCCTGGTCCCTCAGGATGCTTTTTCCTTAATAAATGGCAAGTAAGAGCAGTTCACTTACTAGTTTGGGATATTTTTTTCTCCTGATAAATGTTTTGTCAACATAAATCCTTTTTTACCTCATGTGCTAAGAACTAAACTGTAAAGTGTAGGCTGATCTATTTTACCTTAAAAATGCCTGCATGTTGACGGCAGGGTGGCTCGCTCTCTCAAATAAATGAACAAATTTTTTAAATGCCTGTGTTTTTGGACAATTTATTAATCACTGAGTATGCTTGTTAGTTTGTAAATTTCCTGGTTTTACAAAACCAAATATAACAACTCTTAATCATTTTATAATCATTTTTCAGCATAAAGAAAACTTTTTTAAGTTTAGAGAGAGAGCATGCGTAAGTGAGGGATGGGCAGGAAAAGAGGAGTTTGGAGAGAGAAGCAGGCTCTGCCTCGTGCAAAGACGGATGCGGGACTCAGACTCACAAACCATGAGGTCATGACCTGAGCTGAAGTCAGATGCTTAACCGACTGAGCCACCAGGTGCCTCAGAGAGAACTGCTGTTAATATACCGGTAGGACACCATGTGTTTGATAAAGCGCAAACCCCAAAAGCTCTATCCCTTATTGGTACATAGTATCATTCCATTTTGACAAAACCAGATTATGTAAACATGTTAACTAGGTTGTTTCTTTTGTGATGTGTCTGTATAACATGTTTAGAGGAAAAAACACCAAAAGCATGGCCTAGAGCCAGCCCACACTGGAATTTATGTTGAATTTTATGCTAATCCTAATATAGGAATTCTGACTGTATTTTCTTTTTCACAAGAAACTAAACCAAAGTAATTACTGAAAGTAATGTGGTATTTTGAGAGGACATAGTTCCCTCCCCAAATCAAAATTTATTGAAAATAGAAGTATGATAATTCAGAATTTGCATAGCAAAATTGAAGAATTGTATCTATATCTTTCAGGGCTTGTAGAGGCTTTAAAATAGACTTAAAACATGTCTGCTGGCATTACGGTGGCTATCAAAGGTGCCGTGATACATGTATTAGAGCAGTTAATCCTTACAAGGAGCCAGTGAAGTAGAGATTATTACTTACTTTTTTTTTTTTTTTTTTTTTTTGCAGATGAGGGAACAGATACAGTAGATACGTAATGTCTGAGGGTATGCACCTGGTAAAGGTCAGAGT